>JAKUCM010005999.1:0-47121 GCA_023374145.1 Lepidium sativum
TATTTTCGTTGTAGGCCACTGTTTTTTTAACAGATCTTCCCGTTTTTTCTTGGCGTTGGGCGTTTTCTCTTTACGTTTGTTGAGTATATGGTGTAGTCTATTGTATCTTCTCTCATCGCGTTCTTAAACTCCTGCAACAAAAGACAAAGAAACATGAATAAAATGGTATTTTAAATCTTTTACAAGTGAACAAAAAGATGCTTGGGGTATTGACCTGATATCTTTGTACTAAGTTCTGATATGTTGAAGGTAAATCAGAGCGAGTATTGCTGAGGTCAAAGGCAATGTTTTGTCTGGACAGAGGATCTCCTGGCTTTAAAGGTTCCGTTGGAGAATAGGCCTGAGATGCATTTTTGTTTCCGAACACCAGTCACGTTTTCATGAACAAGTTAAAAATGAGAAAAGAAAACCAAGTGGAGACAAACAACCTTACCTGGCACCGGTCATCATTTAAACTATACGTGACTTTTAAGTATCGCTTGAGCTTTAAAAGAAGTTGTAAAGCTATAGCTGCTAAACAATCAATCTGAAATTGCACCAAAAGGAAACCTGGCATGAGAAGAATAAATAAAAGCAACCACGATTTCTAAAGTGCTCAATTCGGATAAACCATACACAAAACTGAACCGATCTGCCCAGTACAAATATTTTAAGGTTTTCAGATTTTCTATATCCAAAAACAAACCCAATCTTCGAGAAAGGAACCACCGAACTGGAACATTTTCGTAGAAAACTGAGTATAGATTTGACTATAACCAACCTTGAATCAAAACTGAAATTTTACCAACCTTATCTATGCAAGATTCAGTTTGTTGTTAATCATCCTAGTTTATAACACTAAGCATTACAGGAGAAAAGGGTATGAGGACTACCTGAATTTTCTGCAGATCATTAGCGGATGATTCAAGCGGATTGGATGAGGCCATCTTCTGCACATTTGCTTCCCTGTTATGGTTTTGATAGGAAGTGAACTGATCCCTTCGATCTTGGCATAGTGCTCCGTTGAGGTCAATTGGAGCTGCATGACCATGGGAATTCCAGTGCGTAGATTCTTCTTGGATTCTTATGTTCAGATCCATCATGTGCATTTGTCCAGGAATCGGATCTTGTTGGTATGTTCCCTTTTCAGGCTGAATCTTTACGGAATCTTTATGTAACAAAGCCCTCAAATTTGACTCGACTGCACCGGCCCGGATTTGTGTAACTCGGTTTATAGAATATACAAGATAGAGTGGCTCATCAGGTGACGTGAATGGAAGTAGAGCAAGGGTTTCAGTGCAATACCTGTAAAGAGAAACAAAAAGTTAGTATCTATCATACCACGGGAGATGTGAAGTTTTCTGTACCGGGGAATACACACATCAGAAAGGATATTGCTGAGCTACTCCAGGTTGGATTATCAAATTTCCGAACAATTGAAGTCATAAATTTGTTCCTAGAAACCCGATTTCCACGGATGAGCTTGTAGATCCTAGACACTCCAAGTCTAGCTTGTGTGAGAGTGCTACTAGTCTGATCAGTTTTCTCCGACATGTTTGTTGAACCCTTTTGCTGAAAAATTTGGTTTGGTCCTGAAGCGACCTTGCTAATTGATTGCATGAAGTTGAATGACATTTGAAGCCCATCACCAAGACGGCTTTCAAAAAAGGCCGGATACCTGATGAAAATGTGGATATGTGTTAGTGCGCTGCTAAGTGATAAGTGAGTAATGTAATATTTGTAAATCCAATCAGGGATTACTTCTCATGCATATTCATTAGTAAATGATGGGCCAGTCTTTGGTTGGCTTCTTGAGGATCTGTCTCGAGGGCAATCAAATAAGGAACACATGTAATAGGATGAACAAGACCTTGACGTAGCACAACTTCCACTATCTGCGGAACAGATATATGTCTCATTAATTCACACAAGAGCAAAGATACAGAAGCAAAGGTTACCGGTGGATAACAAAGGCAGACCTTGAGAGCAGCCTGGCGAATTTGATCATCAAAGTCCAAGCATCTACCTAATATCTTATCCCAATACAACTGCACAATGCCACTGCAAATATTGGTGTCACCTGCACCAGCGGCCACTGGTACAATATTGCCGTCTTGTTCAACTGCGTCAACCGTGCTATCACTGGCTTCATCTGATCCCAATTGTTTTTCCGCATCAAGAAGGTATTCATACATGTTTTGTAATGCTTGCATCTAAATCATGAGCATTCAAAAGAGGATGTAACCAAATGCAAGCGTAAAACAAAACATGTCCACCTAATAAATAGAAAACACATAGAAGGGGTGATATTACCTTCATACGCCCGTTTTCTTCATCTGATAATGTAGTTTCAATTATCTTTCCTATGTCTTCTTCCAACATGTACTCAGGTCGTGCAATTAGAATGAAACCTAAAGCCTACAGGATGTTTGGGGTCACCATTATTCAAGCATAATAAAGTATAAAGAATGTGTAACAGACTAGCACTGTATGCACCATACCTGCAGTGACCTGACTTTCAAAGCAAGATCTTCCGTATGAAGATGTCTTTTAAATAAAGCGAGACAGCTAGAGAGATTAAAATTCTTGCCACCTGAGGTGCTAATAAGAGAGTTTCCATGGCGTATAAGTAAGCCAAGACAAAAAAGGGACCGTCCAGCAATCTGAAATAGATAGATGACCGTTAAGCTTCAGGTGAATCTGTTGCTGGCTTTCTCTTGTTATAGCTTTATACAACAAACACAACACTCTAGTGAAATATATATGTGAAACTGAATATTACCTCTACTGGGCAGTAAAACCACAATGACAAACAGTGTTCTAAGCAAGATGACAATCACACTCACTTGTGTCTACTTAGCATCAAACAAAATACCGCCCGAAAAGAGTTGGAAACAAACACGAATTACGGTAATTATGTAACCAAACTCTCAAATGCAAGCCACAACTGTAAAATATAGCAAACCACAGACACTTGTAAAATTACGTATGGAAAGACTCAAAGAAGACCTAAATTGTGTCTTAACACGAAAAGATTCTGATGCATAATCTTTTCAAAGTAATTGCACCTGCTTGTTATCTGAACCTTGGGCCTCCAGCCGCTTCAAAAAGAACTGAAGAAGATGCTCCACTATGCTAACACCTTTTCCCGCCAATTTACTCACAGAACAGAGACACCTGATAATTTGAAGGGTTGCACTAAATTAAATAGAAGGCAGTGTCTTAAAAAAAGATGAATGATGCTTCTCAACTGCATCTTCCATAAACAGATGTGATTGTCCCAAAAACAATGAGCTCAGGTGAAAGCAAACACAATATAGAGCCAGGACTCATGGTAATTGATATATAGAAGGTACCTAACGCAAGCATGAACAACAGTTAGAAACGAATGCCGAACAATCATATGCTTTAGATCTTGTTCCAGATCTTCTGTGACACTCAGAGGCAGCTTGCGGATCAAGGGTAGGACAGAATCGATAATGAAAATAACACTCTCTAGTAACTGTGCTCCCATTCTACTATCAACCTGCAAGAAATACAGGGACGAAGGGTAGGTTAATTACATTTAAGAGTTATTATATTGCGGACATGTCATCACAACGTTTCTTTCTTTTCAGGATTATTGCCACTATTATTCAGAGAGAAATAGAATAAATAAGCTCTTAAAAGAATCATTCATTACAAAACTTTAGCAAATTTTAACCAGATTGGTCACATATAACCTGACTCTTCAGATATGGCTGTAGGGTGATAACAAACTTTGTAGGGTCTGACGCTGGTGTACACAGCCTGGGATCCACTTGACAGAAAGCATGCAAAACAAGTACATAAGGAAGCACTTGCACGTCTCCTTCGCGGCTCGTTTCTTCTACCTGAGGTAATAAAAATGTTATATTATGGTTCTCGACCAACTCTTCAACGCAAAGACATGAAGCATTCATGTTGACCTGTAATATTTTTTCCAGAAAGCACTTGCACATCATCTCGCAGCGCCTGCGTACTGATGCAAGAGCAACTGGGTTGATACCAGCAGCTTTAACTGCTTGAGGGAAAAAATCAAGGGCCAGGGCACGCTTAATAATTGTTACAAGAAGCTGGTGATTTGGTGTCCTGCTTAGCAACCCAACCATTTGTTTTGTTTTCTTTTCTAATTCCACTGGAATGGAGCTAGCATCACTTGGAAATTGCGTATGATGTCCTGGAGGTTCCTCAAACCAAAATTCATAGAAAGTTTTGCACACAAGATCCTGTGTATGAACAAAAATATATTATAGGTCTCATATTTAAACATAATATCAAACTAAAAATGAGAAAAGGTATATCAAAGAGCAATGCATACTAAAAAACAAAATTACCTGAATGCTAGACTCATCATCACTGATACGAGATAATATCTCAGCACATGCACTTGTAAGTTCAGAAAAACTGGGGTTCGAAGTACACATGTCACGTATTATCTTGATGGCCCGTTTTCGGACACTCACTCCAGTATCCTTAATCCTCTCAGCGACCTTCTCAAAGTACTGCAAAATTAAATCCTTTAGGTCAGCAAATTAACAGCTATAGTAAGGAATGTCATATGACAATGATATGAAAAGGTAAATTTACCTTTAAACCAACATCAGGATGTGATGCAATATGCCTACCAACAAGTTCCAGAGCTGCTTCTCTAACAGATATTGCAGAATCAAGAAACCTTCCTTCAACAGCCAACTGTACACGTTTATCGCACAGCACCTCCGGATCCACTTCCACAATTATACTAACCTATCATGGCCAATAACAGAATGTATTATCATCAATAGAATAGCATAACTGTATTCCGGCTTTACCAAAAATCATAAATAACTGTGTTAAACCACTGCTCACTTACTGCTCGCAAAGCTTTGGCCCTAATGACAGGAGAGTTTTCTCTTAAACTAGCCTGAAAAGAATAACCCAGTTAAAATAAAGATGGAAACTTAGAAAAAGATGCACACAAAACGTTTTACTAACCAAGAGCATATGTAGAATCTTATCAAATCCTCTGGAAAAAGAATTATTTAGTCCAAGTGCCAAAGTAATTTTCTTGATAGAATCCCTAATCAAGAGCGAAGTAGTTACACCAGAGTTACGGATTATCGATTTTGCTTTCAGTCTGGCAATGTAATATTTGAGTTTCTTCTGAGATTTTGGGACATCTTTATACCAAAGGCACAAATAAAACCTGCACAAAGTACCTTCAATGTAAGACCCACCTATATTTCAAAATCCGTGTGAAAACAGCCAGGAAACAAACCAGCAAACGAAATTATGCACATCATCAGCAGATCCTGCATCTTGAAGGTAATTCAAGAGCATCTGTTGCACAATTTCTGTCTGTGTAATCATATCTGGATCTTCGATGTTTTCTGCTGACTCCATATTACCAGTACTCTTAGTGTCCGTCTTGCAGTAAGACTGCAGTACAAGAAGTTGCCTCTTGCAAATGCAAAAGGGACAGTGCCAATTTCGACTTGGAATGTCAAGTTCCTTTAAACCCAAACAATCACCATGAAACCGCCTTTGACAAATTTGACAGACTAATATATTCCCAGCCCTTTTACCTAAACAAAAACTACAATCTTTGGTGCAAACTTGGTCAACTCTAGTTTCACTATCTGATACTAGTAACGTACAGAATATGTTACTGCTGCAGAGAACACCATCCTGTTTTAACCTTGCAGCAATTGTACCTAGCAATTCAATGGCCATTGACCGAGCCGAGACATCTTTCGACTTTAACCCTGCATTATGCAGCAGTATAACACAGAGGACCTGCAAGAGTTGACTTCTTAGAGTGGAAAGAAACATTGACTCAATTAATACAAACACAGTATCACTATACATTTACCTCAAGAATAGGAGACACTGATGGATATTCAGGAAGATTTAGAGCTGTCAGTAAATCTATAACAAGATTCTCAATTATTAATTTTATCTCAGAAGCATCCTGAGGCTTCAAACTGGCAAATCGTTCAAGGACACGAGTCCAGAAAAGGCAACATGTTTCGGTAGCCTCTTCATGACATTTAGTTAGACAGCCAACATTAACTGGGGTCTCCAGTATGGAATTTCCACTGGAAGCTTGTCTCAGGGTTTCAGGTAGGCTTGTGCTGTTGTGAACCAACTGAATGAGCAAAGCAGTAACCATTTGAATCTGTCTCTGTTCTTCATCAGGAAGAAGATATGCTCTCAACGCTCGTTTCGAGGAAGGTAACTTCCAGAGCAATTGAGATATCTCATCTATGACATATTCTCGGTGTTGAGCATATGAATTATATATCTGCATTCAAGAAGATATTTTTAAGCATTTAAAGAACATTACTGACGCGGTTGAAGAGATTTTTTTTTAATGGAAAACACAACAAAGAAGTAAAGTATGTCCAAAGTCTTACACCACCGATTAAGCTAATTGATTTTAGTTGCAGAAGTTGGATATTTTCCACCAAAAATGTCGAAATACTTGTCTTTAACAGTTGTAGAATACAACTGTCAGACAGCCTTTCTACCAACAACAGGTCCTTGAGCAAGCCAAGAATAGTGCAAAGTTTCTGTAGTGCAGTATTCACAGCTCCAGAGATCCTACAAGATAGAAATCTCAGACGGGGAACTGTGTCCAACTAAAATCATAGAAAAATCGGTATTAATCAGTAAACCTGTTCACAGCCGACTTCTTCGCTTTGCCGCTTTTCACTATGCGCCGCCTTTTGCTGGCTGAGCCCAGGTCAGGATCGGGATCACCGTCATCATCACCTAGATGAGCAGGAACCATCTATATATCAGATTTGTGCATTTAAAAACATAACTTGTGCAGTAGGAACGAAATATTTATAAAGAAAAATAAAAGCAAAGCATGCCGCAAGGCACAGTGTTAACCGGAAAAAACAACCTTCAGCTGGTTTACTTGTGGTGCGGTACGAAGGATCATAAGCAGACATAACAGCCATCATTTGGTACCTAGAAAACTCCAGAATTCGCTCAATTATCTGAATGAAAGAAATTATTAAAAATGTGAAATGCGTCAACTAAATATGTTTTTCAGTGAGCTGAGAAAAATAGGCAGAAACAGATCTCAGGGAAAACAAGACTTAAGAAGCATCCACCTCCTCCTTGTAAAGCTGCTTTGGCATATCACTATTGGCCATCACTGCAAGCGATGCATGGATTGACTCAAGGGCCCCAAGAACCAACAACACTGAATCTGAATCTGGCTGAAATTTTTTTATACATGAAATGTTAGGTAAAAAGGAATAGGTGTACCCACAGTATAAAGAAATATATCACCAAAGCATTCTCGCATATCCGAGAATGTATACTTCAAATAAAATAAATTTTGATTGGAAGCTAACATTGTACGATAAAATAGTCCACACGTTGACTGCAACATGAAAACAAAATCTCCACAGCTCTAAAGAAAGAGACGCATAGAGAAGCAAACAGAAAACTACTCACATGCTCACTAGTAATGGACAAGCCTTCTGCACTATGTATCTGATGATCCAGTGTGTGCAATAACCTTGATAAAATATCAACAGGTACCATATGCAGAAGCATTTTTGACCGTATAGTCATCAATTCATTTACAAGAACACGAATTTCTTCAACAGACATTGATGACCATTCTACTTCATCTCTATCATCACCAGGGACTTCAGCTCTGCCACAGAAGTCCTCTAACATCTCACAAAAGCTTTTTATTATGGACTCTAGATAAGCATAAAGAAACTACAATTATCTACAGAATAGAGTTGAATACAAAGAAAACAAGGAAAACAGACAAACAGACCTTGCTGCTCAGCTGGATCTGGTTGAACTAAAGACACGTCACCTTTCCATTTCTTCTTGCCCTTTGGTTTCTTGGAAGCAGAAGAATCCTGCAGTTTAATTTAGTTATGTCCACGGCAAAGAAGAAAGCCACTTGTAGAGGAAAATTACACTGATGCACTTACATTCATAGTGATAGTTTCAGGCCGAGAGTCCTGAAGTTC
The DNA here is from genome assembly GCA_023374145.1 of Lepidium sativum. Classification (NCBI taxonomy): domain Eukaryota; kingdom Viridiplantae; phylum Streptophyta; class Magnoliopsida; order Brassicales; family Brassicaceae; genus Lepidium; species Lepidium sativum. Next base: position 7,989 of record JAKUCM010005999.1, read on the forward strand.
AATATCATCTCTCTGTGAGTGGTTTGTCCAAGATTCATGCTGATCTTCAACATAATTTGATCGTAATACTTGTTTCACAGGTTCAGGCTGAATACTTCTACCTAAATGATGATCTGCTTGTCGTTGAATTTTGACAGGAATACTTGGCTCAGAAGTTATCAGTTGAGGCTCTTCATTGGCAAAGACTGGATTGGAGATCGAACCTGATAAACTTGAAATTAGTAATAATTGATAAATTCAAACATATTAAATCAATCATAGACTACCACCATAACAAGTTTTCCTATGACAATCAAACAACTAATAAGCTTAGAACAAATAAAATGTAGAATAGAGGCACTACTATCTGACAGGGTGAAAAAAGAAGGAAGATACTGCAAGGATCAAGCATTAAAGGAATCTTAAATGCCAACTAAATATTCTAAAACTTAAAAGGTTTCTTTTGTAAAAGGTTTTCAATGTTTTCCTCGAAATCTGTAACATTCCATAGTTCAGCCATAAGAAGAAAAAGTGAGAAGGCTTCATTTACCACGGACATACTCAAATGCTCCAGGATTGCATCGTAGAACTTGGTCATATAACTGCAAAGGCTCCTCAGAAGTAAAATTGAGTGCCCTAGCCTCATTTCGAAGATCCCTGCAAGATTAAATCAGAGAAACATAAGTTAGCGGGCTTTACCTTTATAGTCTTAGTATGAAAGAATCACCCCTTGGAACAGAAAATTTCATTCAACATAACATTCTCCACAAAATCTAAATAAAAAAAGCTAAGCTAGTGTAGAAAGATGTATGATCTACATGGCTACTCTACCAAGCTTTTAAGGGAAAGAAGAGAATTGGGAATCTTAGAAATGCTTCATTCAAGGTTAGACTTGAACAGCACAGAAAAAAATGTTATAACTCACTCACCGAAATTGCTTTGTCCAGCACGGAACAACTATAACTACTGCTCATTTCACCAGAAACATTGCAAAAATCCTGAGTGTAACTAATCTGACCATCAAACTTTTTTACTTTACTGACGTGTGCAATATCAGCCAACAAAAGAACAAATAATTCATTGCAATCACACTTACTTATCGTAATTAGCTGATCGGCTAGCTTCTTAAACTCACATACAAAACACTAGATAGTCACACTCACAAATAAGTTTTTCAACCAAATAGCAGACCATTTCATTTGACCAGTCCAATTGAGGAAGAGCTCTAACTAGTTTCCGATATTCAGAGAAACGAATTATAGTTGCTAAATATGAACACTACTAGGTTGTAAGGGAGAACACGACAGATCGCTTACAGGTAAGAAACGTCAGTCGCATGAAGCAGGCTTGCGATTTTACTGGATTGCGCGAGAATCTCACCGCGATCCAACGACCTGTTGCCAGTACCTTCGCCAACCTCATCGAACAGCTTGAACTCACCAGGTTCCACCGCACCGCATAATATAGGTAACGACGGTAGCGGCAAGTGAGGAGGAACCTCCGACTGCACAGTATTGGCCAATCCGATTCCGAACTGAGACAAAATCGAACTTGAACTCCAGTCGGAACTGCTTGGATTGCTCATACTTGGATCGAACCGAAGCCACGAATTCGAATATTAGGGTTTCCAGATATCAGGTTTCGAAAAACTTGCAGGAATAAACAGGAATTTTGAGGGAATTTGAAGTAAGTTTATCAGTCATAGATAGAATTGAAACCTAGATTGGAATTAGGGAAGAATTTAGAAGAATTAGGAAGATGCAATTGGCGGGGAAAGTAAAAGAAAGCTTCCCCTGAAATTTTCCTCATTTACATGTAAATACATACTTTTGACAAAAATAAAATAAAAAATATGTAAAATGATTTTTAAGGTATGTTTTTTTCAATATGAATCCAAAAATATTACTCTCTCTATTCTTTGTTAGTTGATGTTTTAGAAATAAAATTTCTTTATTTTTAGTTGATGTTTTAAGATTTCTATGCAAAATTTATTACACTTTTGATATTTTTGACTCTTTAAATTCTGCAGATTGATTTGTGATTGGTTAAAATATTTTGGAAATTGTAATAAATTATATTTTGCTTAGAAAAAATAAAACAATTAATGATTTCTTAATATGTGTGAAATGTCTAAAACATTAAGTATAAAAAACAGAGGGAGTAAATTTGAAAATTTTCAACGATAGGAGATAACATTAGACCACATAGATAACAAAAAAATGCAATCAATTCTATATAATAAATAGGATGATGTACATCTATTTAATTAATGAAATCGAAACCAATGTATCAAAATTTTAATATCAATTTAGGAGTTCAGAACGATATTTCGACAACAAAGTTTTTATCTAAGATAATGATTTGAATCATATAGATAAATTTCATCGAGAGAAAATGTGTCTCTCTGTGAAATTGTCATAATCAAAAGTTAACATCTGAGTTAGGTACCAAAACCTAACTCAAAATAGAAAAACATGTTGACAAAGGTTCAATCTTTTGCCTTTGTGTGTTGTCAATCTCTCTCAATCACTCACTATTTTGGGATCTCTCGTGTGTTTGTAAACAAGAAAAGAACAAAGCACACATCAAGTTAACGAGTTCACGTTTCCGGTGTGGAAACGCTACGTCTCGCCAAGATTAATTCGGAATCCACTAGAAGGCTTGGTTACACAAACCCTTGAAGCAACAGTAAACTCACATCCACTTCCTTACACACACTTGTGTTTGTTTCTCTCTCTAGTCTCTCTCTACTTGCTTTCTTGCTAACTTACAACTTGCTAGCTTTCTTTCTTGCTTGCTTGCTTACAAAAGAGACTCAAGTCAATACATACTTATACAAGACAAAACATATTCCCAATGCCCCTCAATAACTCTCTGAACATGCAGCTCTGAACCTGCAACAGTTGTACCTTCCGCTGTAGTTGGAGAAGACAAAAAAACACTCTGCAGGGGCTGAGGTTAATTACTCTTCTACCCTCCCTTGTGTGGTAAAATAGTCATGTGAGCCCCACATGACCTCTTTAAGCTTTGACTTGAAACCTTCTATCTCTTTTAGAGACTCTTCAACACTTAGGCATATTCAACAAAACCAATAATATACACTCAAACAACTGAAATTCATAAATAAATATAAAAAACACACGAAAAATATCCCACAAACTAAGTTCCATCATATCCTAGCCAAAATTTCTATAAGAAGAGGAGAATACTAACAAAGCAATTTACTTGATCAAAGTAATGGATCAAGTAAAACCTTACCCAAAGTTTAGCTGAAAAATTAAAATTAAAACCCTAGGCAAAAGATGAAGATGAGAGGCATATCGATGCAACAATCAACACCTGAAACCCTTCCTAAACTGAGAAACTCCAAATCCGATGACAACAATGGAAATCGTCCAAAGCTTAACGGTAAACTTCGACCCGAGAAGCTCTGACTAGCCTCAGATGCGAAGGAAAAAAATCAGAAGAGAAGACATCTTCCAAGGAGCAAGAACCATTACCACAGCGAGAATTATACAGACCATGAGGCTACGACCGAAGACTAACTGTGACTCTCTAACTCCAAAAAAGCCAAATGAATCAAGAGTGAAGACAAATAGAGCACCAAATATGGCAAAACTAAAGCGTCAACAGTAGCAAGACTAAAACACCTACAACATCAAAACTAAAAGAGGTCGGTGGTGGTGCAATGTAGCCATTAACAATCGACTCTAGTTCGGCAATAATACTTGGTGGCTAGGTCAATGAAAGAGGAACGAGAGAATGCTACATAATTTCTTGTATAAATACCATTGTGCATTATATTAAATAACTTTTTGTCGTCAATATTTACAATAATTGCCATTATATTTCACTATCTATTTGTAAACCACATTTTTTTATAATATTATTCATCTCTTCTCCATTTATTTTTGTATATTTCTCCGAGTCGTGTTTTTTATTACAGAACCATTACATAAACATGGCAGCCACTCCAAAGAAAAAAGAAAGTTTGGTATCTTACGATGTTTTTTTGTAATTCACTTTTTTCAGAAACTTGAAATGACGCGGAATCCCGAAGGAGTCGTTACTCCAAATTGCAAGGATAGTCCTAGATCTTCAAAGAATTTGAGTAACCCCCACCATAGGTATATCAAACCTAAGATTGTTGTTGTTTTAACTCGCCAAACAAGGTGGTGGAACCACAGAATGTTGACTCGAGTAGCCCCCACCTTTAGTATATTAAACCAAAGATTGTTGTTTCAACTCGCCCCTTCACGCCAATGGCTAGGAATGGCCACACAAGTGTGATGAAAATCACTTGATAAACTAGTTTGATCTCTTGGATATGACACACCAAGAAAGATCGAAAAGTTCACAAAGAACAAAAGAGAATCACTCTCAAATGTATTGATAAAAAAAGTTGGATCCTCACAAATGAGAATTACATGAGTTTATAAAGAAAAGAAAGAACTCTCTAGATTCCTCTAAACTTATTCAATGTCTTAAAGATGAAGAGTAAAGACTACTAAGTAAATGTCACAATTTACTATGACTTGAATGAGAAGGACTCTTGAACTTTTGGCCTCCAAAATATCTTTTAGTCTTCCAAATTCTTCACTATTCATGGGCTGAACTTTAAGACTTGATTTAGGACTTCTTTTGGACTTGTAGAAGGCTCAAAGTGGTTTGGACTTGGCAAGTATAAAGTCCAATGGATTCCTTATGTTATTCTTTGACCAAAAAGTCTTGAATAAATCCACAAATGCTCTCCTTGATTTGTTTAGCACGTGATCTTGTAATTGGACCGACTGAAATCTCCAAAGTTATCCCGTGATTTTCATTGCTTAGCTCCAAGTTCTCGTTAGCTTCATTGCTGCTTTCCATGATCATATCATCTCTTTTATCTTGAAAAGGATTTGACCTCAAATCATGTTCAAATGCATCAAAAGGAATCAAGTCAGAAATGTTAAAGCTAGAACTAATTTTGTACTCACTTGGCAAGTCTATCTTGTAGGCGGTTTCATTGATCTTTTCCAAGACTCGAAATGGCCCAATGGTCCTTGGCATTAGCTTAGACTTCCTTTGAGCTGGAAATCGTTTCTTCCTCATGTGAACACAAACTAAGTCTCCTAGTGTAAAGCTCTTCTCACGCATTCCTTTGTTGGCTTGCTTTTGATATTGCTTAGTCTTTTGCTCAATGTTAAGCCTCGTCTTTTCATGAAGCTTCTTGACCATCTCAGCTTTCTTTTTCCATTTACTTGAATGTCCGTGATATTATTGATGGATCTACAATCAACACACATGCGCCAAGTTCCATCATTCTTAGGAACTAGTAAAACGGGCACAACACATGGACTCATGCTCTCACAGATATATCCATTCTCCATCAGTTCACTCACTTGACTTTGCAACTCATTGGTCTCTTCCGGATTGGTTCTATAGGCTGGACGGTTTGGAATGGATGCTCTGGGTACAAAGTATATTTGATGCTCAATCCTTCGAATTGGAGGTAAACCACTAGCGTTCTCATCCAGATATACATCTCTAAAATCCTATAACAAAGAAGAAACGCCACTAGGCAAATCGGGGCTAAGGTTAGTAGAACTCATAAATACCTCTTTGTACATTGATGTGAAACCAAAGCTCTCTTTATCTCACTTGACCTTACAAAGAAATTTTTGTGTTTTCTCTCTTTTCTCTCTTTTTGTGTTTCACTCTTTAGCTCACTATTTTTTTTGTGTTTCTCTCTCAATCTCACTCTCTTTTTGGTGTGTTGTGTTTGAGTTACTAATAGCTCTCTCCTCATGTTGCTTTAGAAGCAAATAATCTTGGTAGATCTCATTAGGAGTCATAAGAACAAGCGTAATAGTTTTCCCCTTATAACCAAATGAATGCTTGTTGGTGAAACCATCATGAACGACTTTCCGATCAAACTGCCACGGTCTCCCAAGAAGAATATGCCCAGCCTCTTTTGGCACAATATCATAAATCACCTCGTCCTTATACTTCCCAATGATAAATGGAACCACAACTTGTTTTGACACTTTGAGTTCTCCAAACTCACTTAACCATTGAAGCTTATACGGCTTGGAATGTTTTCGAGTAGTCAATCTCATTTTCTCGACAAGTGTAGTACTCGCCACATTCGTACAGCTCCCTCCATCAATTATAAGACTACACACCTTATCAATAACAAGACATCGCGTGTGGAATATATTCTCACGCTGCACATTCTCCTCTAGTTTACCTTGCACACTCAAAGACCTTCTAGCTACCAAAAGATCACCTTTGGATGCAGGTAACTCCAGCTTATCTTAAGATGACATAGAATCTGAAACCACTTCTTCTTCGGTTTCATACTCTCCATTGGCTCTAAGTATTATGGCCCTCTTGTTTGAGCATTCATTTGCATAATGTCCCCTGCCATGACACTTAAAACATTGTACATCACGATTTCTTGTAGAAGAGGGTTCAGCTTTACCTTTGACCTCTTGTCGGCTAGTATTCGGCTTGGATTCAATCTTTGGCTTTGGAACAGTTTTTTCTTTGCGTGAGTAGGACGTTGAGTAATAGAACTCATGCCATAAGTTTGACGTGTGCTACCCTTCCTCTTGAGTTGCTGCTCCACCAAGATAGCCTTATGCAACATATCTTCCAATTCCACATAGTGTTGCATCTCTACTCGGTCATAGATCTCACGATTCAAACCACTAAGAAATCTGGCCATGGTAGCCTCACGATCTTCGTCTATATCGGCTCTCATCAGAAGTGTTTCCATCTCTTGAAAATATTCTTCCACACTTCGGTTTCCTTGCACCAATCTCCTAAGTTTTTGATGTAACTCTCGGTGATAGTGACTGGGAACGAACCGTCGTCTCATCAAGGTTTTCATGTCTTCCCAAGTCTCAATGGGTCTTACTGTATTTCTTCTCCTGCTTGTCACCACTTGATCCCACCAATTAATAGCATAATCATAAAATTCAGTGGTTGCAACTCGTACCTTGTTGAGCTCGGAATAGTTTTGACAATAAAAAACGAATTCAATCTTTTTCTCCCATTCAAGATAGGCATCTGGATCATTCTTTCTTTGAAATGATGAAATTTTCAGCTTAAGTCCTCCTAAATTATCTTCAGCCCGACCTATTTCTTCCCTAACTCGTCTAGGTCTCCTTCGACTCGAGGTAAATGAGTGTTTATCTCAACCATAGTAGTCAACACTGCCTCTTTGTACTTCCGTCGGTGGTGGATCTCCTTGTATGTTAGGCAGCCGAGGTTGTTTCCTTAGTGTTATCTCATTTTAAACTTGATTGAAACGTTCATTGACTGGTTTCATCTCAACTCTCAACAAACGGGTCATCTGTCTCATCAAAGCTTGAATTTGGAGATTTAGAATTCCTTGTATTTGCTCACCCTCCGGATTGTCGTTATTGTCGTTTGACATACTTAGAACCTGTAAAAAAAAAGAATATTCAATAGAAAAATGCCTCACAATCTCTCAAGTGTTTGACACACAAGTGTTTCCCTCAAATTATTGTTTCTCTCAAATGTTCTCACAACCTTACGCATTTTTCCTCTCTTTTTGATTCTCAAAATGTTCTTATAGAACTAATCAAACACTCTTTGATTTGCTTTCCCCAAGGGTCAATGACTTAACAAGTATCACACAACTCAAGTATTTGATAGATCTTGGTACACAAACAAACAACAAACAAGTTTTTTTTTCTTAATAATAGAAGATGAAGAGTTTTTTTTTCTTGCTTTTTTGTTTTTATCTTTAATTAGTTAAGAAGAAAATATGAAAAGATACAAGTTGGAAAGATAGAAGATGAAAAAAATAGAAGATGAAGAGATAGAAGATGAAGAGATATAAGATGAAAATATAGAAGTTGGAAATATAGAAGATGAAAAGATAGAAGATGACTAGATAGAAAATGAAAAGATTAACTAATTTGGAAGTGTGCTCTGATACCAAATGACGAAGGAGTTGTCACTCCAAGTTGCAAGGATAGTCTTTGGTCTTCAAAGAATTTGAGTAACACACACCTTAGGTATATCAAACCTAAGATTGTTGTTGTTTCAACTCGCCTTCAATTAAACAAGGTGGTGGAACCACGAAATGTTGACTCGAGTAGCCCCACATTTAGTATATTAAACCAAAGATTGTTGATTTTTCGACTCTCCCCTTCACGCCAATGGGTAGGAATGGCCACACAAGTGTGATGGAAATCACATGATAAACCAGTTTGATCCCTTGGATATGACACACCAAGAAAGATCGAAAAGTTCACAAAGAACAAAAGAGAATCACTCTCAAATGTATTGATAAAAAAAGTTGGATCCTCATAAATGAGAATTACATGAGTTTATAAAGAAAAGAAATGACTCTCTAGATTCCTCTAGACTTATTGAATGTCTTAAAGATGAAGAGTACTAAGTAAATGACAAGTAAATGTCACAATTTACTATGACTTGAATGAGAAGGACTCTTGAACTTTTAGCCTCCAAAATATCTTTTAGTCTTCCAAATTCGTCACTATTCATGGGCTGGACTTTAAGACTTGATTTAGGACTTCTTTTGGACTTGTAGAAGACTCAAAGTCGTTTGAACTTGAAAAGTATAAAGTCCAATGAATTCCTTATGTTGTTCTTTGACCAAAATGTCTTGAATAAATCCACAAATGCTCTCCTTGATTTGTTTAGCACGTGATCTTGTAATTGGACCGACTGAAATCTCCAAAACTATCCCGTGATTTTCATTGCTTAGCTCCAAATTCTCCTTATCTTCCTTGCTGTTTTCCATGATAATATCATTAAGCCCTTTACAATAGTTTGAACAGTCATAACTAAGATTCATGGACGGTAGTTGGAGTCGGCGGCTCTCCTAGGGTTCCCTCGTCTGGGATTGATCCCTGGGGAAGAGGATCAAGTTGGCCCTTGCGAACAGCTTGATGCACTATCTCCCTTCAACCCTTTGAGCGAAATGCGGCAAAAGGAAGGAAAATCCATGGACCGACCCCGGCCAAATAGGGAAATCCCAATTCATTAGGCCTTTCGATACAATCAAATAGAAAGCAATTTACTGTTGGAAACAACACTAACAACCAAATGGTGACTCTATTGAGCTTATCCTTACATATGAATATGTAAGTATATAATAATATGTTGTATCAATATCTGGTATTCAGAATCTTCTGCTGAGCTCAATTTCACTAGCGCTGACTTGTAAGGATTCTTAGTTTCGGTGTACTTGATATTGGACTCCATTGATTGTTTAGCGCTTCTATGTCTGTCTTATATATATACTCGTCGTTATCCGAGGTTTTTGGTATCATTCGAAGATTACTCAATTGTGCTGTGTCTCTGAGTTATACCTTAGTAAGAACCAGGCTAAGCTGATTGATGATGTCTTATCTGAGTTCTTTGGCTTCTGAAGTTCTGACTTAAGATTAAGAACATAATAAATAATACTTTTGAGGGTATTTTGCAGCAAAAGAATCAAGATTTTATATTGATATGATGGGAACCCATAAAAATTCTCGGGAACATGGCTTATTGTACCGTATAGTGGAAGATACTGGAGGTGCATTTGGAATGGGAGCAATTGGAGGCTCTGTGTTTCATTTCATAAAAGGAACATACAATTTCCCAAAAGGCGGTCGTTTTGTTGGAGGTACACAAGCAGTGAGCATGAATGCTCCTCGTTTAGGAGGCAGCTTTGCTGTATTTAGAGGATTATTCTCGACATTCGACTTTGCAATGGTGTACATCAGGAAGAAGGAAGATCTATGGAACTCGATAGCAGCAGGTGCTGCTACAGGAGGGTTTCTGTCAATGCGACAAGGGATTGTTGCAGCTTCGAGATCAGCTGTTATGGGAGGGGTTTTGCTTGCTTTGATTAAAGGAAATGAGTTAATGTTGAGAAAGTAGGCTTTTTGGTAGCTTAATGAGAGGTTCCTTGCTTTGGGCTTTTGCTTTCTTATAACAATTATTTTAGTTTCTTAAATGTTGTCCGATTTGTTTTTCAGGGTAATTTGCCTCATCTTGTAATAACATTTTTCTAGTTATAAGCAAAAGCCAAGTTTTCCCTAATTTTGATAAATCTTTGACTAGTCCAACAACTATTGCACACACCAAATATGAAGATCCAAATCCAATTCACTGAGAACAACTCGAGGATACTGAGGCAGCAATAATAAACACAGCCCCAAGTAGATAGATCGTTGGTTTCTCACTTTATTACATAAAACCTTAGTAGCAGCAGCATCTTCACCAATCACCAACAGGACCATCTACTGAAAACCAAAACCGAGACAGACCCAACAAACCCAACTAAGATCTTTTAGATTACAAGTTTTGATGTGATTCTCCCTAGGAAAGGACTCTGAAAATCGGGGCTAGAGAACTCGGAATCGAATGAAATTTGAGCAGCAGATAGATTGGAGTGTGAGGAACGTGGTGGTGAGTTTTGAGCGGAATTGATCGAGGGGTTTATGAGATACGACGATAAACTCTCTGAGAGTTACTAGAACTGACGGAATGATGGAGGAGGAGAACGTGATGGTGATTAGATAGAAGGGATTCAAATTCACAACGTGTAATGAAATCCCAGATTTGAAGAACGCATTCAAGGAATCAGCAATTGAGAGAAGAACTCGATTTTCTTTCAAAGAAAAGTTTTTAACATTATTCAACTCTAAAGAAATTTACAGCAAGTTTTGGGGTTTAAATATAACCCTAGAACCAAAACAACATGTAGTTCTAAACAAATACAACATGTAGTTTGAAACTTATAAAAAACAGCAAGGCGTTTAAATAAAAACAACGAAGCGTCCCACTAATTGGTGCACCTCAAAATCTACTAAGTACAAAACCAGATTGGTTTGTACATTATTCTCCTAATGGTAAGACTTCTAAGTAACTCGCCGTAGTGATTCCATCTGCCTCATTAAAAACCATGAGAGAAAACCCAATTGGGACAAAATTCTCTATGGGAAAAATAGTACAAACTTCCTCACCTAAGTTACCTAGTTATCATTACCAGGAGAAGTCTTCAAGATGGAGATGTTGAAGACTTGTGCAGCTGCTAGCTCGTCAACTCCTTCTGCAATGAGGGAATGAGCTTCCTTGGCCATCTCCTTAGCTCTGGAACGTGTGATCCGACCCTCTACTTCAGGTTCTGCAGTTGTTGTGTCATCCACGATCATATCATCCTCTCCCTCTTGAAAAGGATTTGTCCTCAAATCTGTATCTGCAACATAAGGAAGCAAATCAGAAACATTAAACGAATTTGATATGTTATACTTACCTTGGAGATCGATCTTGTAAGCATTGTTGTTGATCCTCTGGATGACTTCAAATGGACCAACAACTCGTGGCAGTAGCTTGCTCTTCCTCTCTTCTGGAAATCGGTCTTTCCTGAGATGAATCCAGACCAAATCTCCTTCTTCAAATATCAGCTCCTGTTTTCCTTTGTTGGCATGCTTCTTGTACTGCTTTGTCTTCTTCTCTATGTTCTCCTTGGCTTTGGCATGAATTCTCCTAACTTGTTCAGCCTTTGCTTTTCCATCTGCACTACATTTCACACTCAAAGGCAAAGAAATCAAGTCTAGAGGGGACTGTGGGTTAAAGCCATAAACAATCTCAAAGGGAGAAAAGAGAGTGGCAGAATGCTTAGTGTGATTGTAAGCAAACTCTACATGTGGTAGACACTCTTCCCATGACTTGATGTTGCTCTTCACCAATGTCCTTAGAAGTGTTGACAACGTTCTGTTCACTACTTCTGTCTGTCCATCAGTCTGCCAAAAATGCCCTAAGAATTTAGTGTCTCGATCTGAAACTATCACTTGAGGCATTCCATGCAATCTCACAACTTCCCTGAAAAACAGATTAGCTACACAAACAGCATCATCCGTCTTATGGCTAGCTATAAAGTAAGCCATCTTGCTAAACCTGTCAACAACCACAAAAATAGAATCTCTACCATTTCTGGTTCGAGGTAAGCCAAGTACAAAGTCCATAGATAAATGAGTCCAGGGCTGCAAAGGAATAGGAAGAGGTGTGTACAAACCGTGTGGTTGTACCTTACTCTTAGCCATTTTACACGTTTCACAACTAGAACAAACCTGATCGACATCTGTCTTCATGTTTGGCCAATAGAAGTGATCCTGCAGTCCAAGTAGAGTCTTTGTAACTCCAAAATGCCCTGCTAATCCACCGCCATGCGCCTCTCTAACTAGCAGCTCTCTGATTGATCATCTTGGTATACACAAGCGATTATTGTAGAACAAATAACCATCCTGTCTAAAGAATTTATCAACAGCAAACTTATGGCATTTGCCATAGCTCTCAGCAAAGTCATTGTCAGTCTCATACAAGTCTTTAATATGCTCAAAACCAGCCAACTTAGAAGTTAAAGTAGAGACTAAAATGTACCTTCCTGATAATGCATCTGCAACTACATTATCCTTACCTTTCTTGTACTTAACTATGCATGGAAACGTCTCTATGAACTCCATCCATCTGGCGTGTCTCTTGTTGAGCTTTTGTTGTCCCTTTAAGTGCTTCAACGACTCATGATCTGTATGAATTATGAATTCTTTTGGCCACAAGTAATGCTGCCACGTTTGAAGTGCTCTAACTAATGCATACAGCTCCTTGTCATAAGTTGGGTAGTTGATTGCAGCTCCTCCTAGCTTCTGAAGCTCTTTAGTCTCAACTGGATTAGTTCTGTAAGCTGGTTTATTTGGCAACACACAACCAGGCACTAAATCAATCTGATGCTCAATACCACGAATTGGAGGCCGTCCCGATGATATCTCCTCTGGAAAAAAGTCCTGGTACTCCTCTATAATATGAATCATCTCATGTGGAAGCTCCTCTGATGGTTTAGTACACGCCAATGTCTCCTTGTACACAAACATGAAAGTAGTCATTTCTGGATCAAACAGCTTGTTAAACTCACTGTGATTGATGTATAATGCATTTGACACTTTCTCCTTCTCCTTTCTGTTCATATGCATCTGATCCTTGTAGATTTCAGCTGGTGTGAGTGGAAGAAGAGAGATTTTTCGTCCCTTGTACTCAAACACCTGCTTGTTTGTGTACCCATCATGCATCACACGCCTATCATACTGCCATGGTCTGCCCAACAGAATGTGACTAGACCTCATTGGCACAACATCACACAGCAACTCATCTTCATACTTCCCAATCGCCAACTTGATGAGTACTTGCTGAGAAACGGTTATAGCTCCCTTGTTGTCTAACCACTGCAGCTGATACGGTTTAGGATGTGAAGTAGTCTTAAGATTAAGCTTCTTCACCATCTCCTCACTGGCGGTATTTGTGCAGCTGCCTCCATCAACAATCAAGGTGCAAGCCTTATCCTGAACCACACATCTGGTGTGGAAAAGATTCTCACGCTGTTCCCTATCGTCTGGATGAATCTGAACACTCAAAGTTCTGCGTGCTACTAAGATCTCTCCAACTGCTGCTGGTTCTTCTTCTGAATGCTCATGATCTGATTCCACATAAATCCTATGACCAGAAACGTAATCAGACCGTCTTTGTGGCTGTGAGCTTCTCCTTTGATGACCAACTGTTTCTCTGTCCCTAATTGGTGATTTAAGGCGTCTAACTCTCTGCTGTCTAGAAGAAGAACCCACGTGTGCCTTTCCTTTAGCAATCCTGATTGCTTCATTAGGACTAGGAGGCTCTGATGATTCTGGCTTGGTAGCACTTTGATCATTCTTTAGCTCTTTGAATCGGTTCTCAAACTTGCTATCAAGCTGCTCTAATTGCTGAAAGAGTTGAGAAGCTATTGCTTGATTGGCTTCTTTGATTTGCTGAGCCATGGCTTTGCTTAGAGCTTCCATAGCTTCAGCTGAAAGCTCCATTGTACCTGAAAGGAAGTCAAAACAACTCACAGTAACTAGTTCTAAGATGAAAAGAAAGGAAATAAAAGCCTAAAAAAAACGAAAATCCTAATCCTATTAGGAATAGGATTCCTAAACTAATCCTAATTCTAACAGGAAAACAGAAAACCTAATCCTAATTCTAATAGGAAAACTCAAAACCTAATCCTAATTCTAATAGGAAAATAGAAACTAATCCTAATTCTAATAGGAAAACTCAAAACTAATCCTAATTCAATCAGGAAACGAAACCTAATCCTAATTCAATCAGGAAAACGAATCTAAACCCTAACAATGAATGATAACGAAAATAACAAGAGAAAGAGAGATTAGGGTTAGAGATTTTCTCAGCCTTGGCACAGAGTTGGCTCTGATACCACTTGATGTGATTCTCCCTAGGAAAGGACTCTGAAAATCGGGGCTAGAGAACTCGGAATCGAATGAAATTTGAGCAGCGAATAGATTGGAGTGTGAGGAACGTGGTGGTGAGTTTTGAGCGGAATTGATCGAGGGGTTTATGAGATACGATGATAAACTCTCTGAGAGTCACTAGAACTGACGGAATGATGGAGGAGGAGAACATGATGGTGATTAGGTAGAAGGGATTCAAATTCACAACGTGTAATGAAATCCCAGATTTGAAGAACGCATTCAAGGAATCAGCAATTGAGAGAAGAACTCGATTTTCTTTCAAAGAAAAGTTTTTAACATTATTCAACTCTAAAGAAATTTACAGCAAGTTCTGGGGTTTAAATATAACCCTAGAACCAAAACAACATGTAGTTCTAAACAAATACAACATGTAGTTTGAAACTTATAAAAAACAGCAAGGCGTTTAAATAAAAACAACGAAGCGTCCCACTAATTGGTGCACCTCAAAATCTACTAAGTACAAAACCAGATTGGTTTGTACATTATTCTCCTAATGGTAAGACTTCTAAGTAACTCGCCGTAGTGATTCCATCTGCCTCATTAAAAACCATGAGAGAAAACCCAATTGGGACAAAACTCTCTATGGGAAAAAGAGTACAAACTTCCTCACCTAAGTTACCTAGTTATCATTACCAGGAGAAGTCTTCAAGATGGAGATGTTGAAGACTTGTGCAGCTGCTAGCTCGTCAACTCCTTCTGCAATGAGGGAATGAGCTTCCTTGGCCATCTCCTTAGCTCTGGAACGTGTGATCCGACCCTCTACTTCAGGTTCTGCAGCTGTTGTGTCATCCACGATCATATCAAGTTTTGTCCCTATTTTGTCTGTCCTTCAAATAAACTTGTTTTGTTTTCTTTCTTTTTACATGAACAATCAGAGAGTTCCTTCTCTTTTGTATCCTAACTCTATTCACCTGGAGTAATAGAATTACACAAGAGGAGAAACAAACGAAACAAAAGAAAAACAAACTGAACTCCCCACTCCTAACTCGGGCAGGGCTATATATTTTTAATTGTGCTGAGAAAAATTATCTGACAAGACTTTGTCAGGACTGCCAAAACAACTGAAAATCCTTACTATACAACGACCGGACTTGTATCTCCAGGTTTGCTACATGTAGATTTATGAGCTGCGATTGCATTATCTTACACACAACCAGTCCTGCCGGGAATACCCACCATTCACTCTCACCCCTGCATCCCCTCACCCAAAAGACACACACAATCATCAGCAACCATATAGAACAAAACATAGCATAGTCAGGAAGAGAAAGAAAGAGAAGAGTGACTCTTCCCATAGTAGTAAAACTTACATGTTTATATTCCACGGTTGAAATGGGATTTTCTTGCTAGCTGATGACTCACTGTTATAATGAACATATCCACAGAGAAAAGCAACAAACTGCAAAAGAACCAAAACTCGCCAGATAAAGTTAGACGTGCAGCATCTTCTAAAGAATCAACAGTGATAATGTCCATAGATATATAACTATTATATTCATCCTCATGCGACGTAAACCACAAAGTTCACATCTCCACAAAACAAGTTATCAACAAAGAGAACTTACCACATTGACCAATGACATAAAGTTCCACAAAGCGTAAACACGTGCTAAGCCAGCAGAGCGTCTGGGTCCATGACTGAATAAGGCATTAATCCCAGCGGGGAATGGCAAAAGCAAGCCGAGAGGTAATATAAACAAAGCCAAAAGTACATCCAGCAAAGAAATCGAATACAGCTGGAGAAGTGTGAGCAAGACTAGACTAAAATCTCCTAAAAGTAACATTGAGATAACTAAGCCAACCATATCCTGCAATATCCCGAAAGATAACAGAGAAAAGAGACATTAATATTCTTGAAATTTTGGACTTAGATCGTATAGGAATACATCAACACCATAAGGATTTTCATCATAGACGTACCTGGTGGCCCACAGGTTTAGTGTTGTGAACTAAGAAAGAGAGAAGGAAAAACATATCTCTCTTCTCTTTCAGACTTGGTAAGCTGTCAACGTCGATTATCCCTCCATAGTTCTTTCTACGTGTTGTATAATCCTCCGTGTTTGTGTGGGTTTGGTTGAAAAGCATACTCTCCCTTAAACGTGCTGGAGAATTTCCTTTATGTGGATTCACGCCATAACTATAAGTTACAAAAACAAGACATCAATACTCTGCATAACTAGATTTTCAAAGTGCAACAAAAACATGGTAAACTGTAACATCACACAAAAAAAATTAATTTCTAAACAGTTCAATAGAAAAAATTGTGATCACCTCAGTTGAAATTTATACTAATCTTAAAACAATACAGCACATTCAGAAGAAAGGACGGTATAATCACCATGAATGGACCCTATGATACAATAGAAAGACAGAATGAATGCAATTCTCATTCATTTACCATGGCTGGATTTCAGTCCATGCTGTGTCACTGACACACTGAGGTGATGTTGGTTCACAATCCTCAGCAGCATGAATCAAGAGTCCATATTGGCAGTAACCACATGCTGTAGTCTGGAAGCAGACCAGATCAACCCATATGCCATGTGTTTCCAGAGCGGGATTAGCATGAGTTTCTAACCATCTTAGAACAGAATGAAATGTTGACCTCAGATCCCCCCGGCGAATAAGGCGTAATTGAGCATTTACACCAGCCACCAATCTGTACCAAGTAGTGGGAGGAACGAGCTGGGAAAATAAAACAATAAGAAGTAATCAATATATCCTTGAATATGACTGCTGAAACTGCTTCTCATTAAGGAAGGAACCAACCTGATTCATTAGACCGGTAAGAATGTTGTCATTTTGAAGCGAGAAAGGAGCCATGTAACTGCCATCACCACCAAACAATATGGGCATCGGAAACCTTTGGTGAAGCCGAGGTGGAAGGTCTGTCCTTTTTTCATCCCCGCCAAGAATGAAATCTAGATATGCAAGCATCAGATCTGAGGTGGCAGCGACCTATATTTAAAATATATATAGATTGATACAGGTTGTAACACCAAGGACATGTGTACGGCTATAAGGAGGGTGAAGATGAACGGTGAAGATTAAAACAAGCTAAAACAGAATCGAAGATATAAGGCTGAAGTTCATAACTGAAGTTTTGTCGTGAATCTTGTTTGTTACACGCTGAGTTCAGCTTCTTCTCTCTTCTTTTTGTTGTTGAATCTTGGATCATCCTCTCAGGAATCTATTCTTGTTCTTAGATTCTGAAGGTGAGCCATTGAATTCTTTGTTTGTAAAGAACATTGGATTCAAACTTCGTAATACAATTTGTTGATTCAAAAATTGTGTTCTGATTGTATCAAAGGTATCAGATTCCACACGAACCTCACGACAATGCCTGAGACGAGGTCTTCATCGCTTCGTTAGAAATCATCAACGGATTCCGACGAACTAATGAAATCGCAACTCCATGAGGCGGAGAAGCGAATCGCATCCGTGGATACTAAATTGGATGCTCGTTTTGATGCTTTTGAGAAACGATTTGATGATTTAGCTAATTTCATCAAGGTTTTGTCCGATAGAGTTTCCAAACAAGATGCTCTTCGCGTTTCTCCAAGAAATTTCTCCGGTTCTCAAATTGGTCAATCGCGCAACGTTCACGGAATGACGAGGTTAGCGAAACTTGATTTTCCACGTTTCCATGGTGATAAGATCAAAGAATGGCTGTTCAAAGTTGAACAATTCTTCGAGATTGATAATACGCCGGAGGAAGTAAAAGTGAATTTGGCGGCGATGCATATGGAGGATATCGCTGCTCAATGGCATCAATCGGTTAAGAATTCGGATTTTGGTCTTATTATTTTGAAGTCATGGCTATCGTATAAAGAAGTATTACTGGAACGATTCGAGGATCTCTGGGAAGATCCAGTGGCTGAGCTGAAAGAGTTGCAAGAAACGGAGGGGATTGTCGCGTACCATACAAAATTTGAGAGTATTCGCAACCGTGTGAAATTGGACGAAGACATTCTGGTTTGTATGTATTTGGCAGGGTTGTGTACGGAGACTCAGATGAGAGTACGTATGTTTAAGCCGCAATCTGTGAAGGAATGCTTTACTCTTGGCCGATATTATGAATCCGGTAGACCTTCGGGTAAGCATTTTTAACCAGAACGACAAGATGGCATAATTTCTGAGAAGAAACCTCCCTTTCAGCCCAGGAATCCGACTTTCCAACCACAGCAGTTTTTATGGACAGCAGAATTTAATGAGAGAAGAGCAAAGAACCAATGCTTTTATTGTGACGAGCAATTTAGTGTGGAGCATGCTAAGACACATAAGAAGGCACAATTGTTTGTGATGGATTGTAGTGAAGAAGATGAGAGTAACGTACTCATAGAAGAAGACGATAAGGAAAACTTGGCTGCACTGTCAGTTTTACTGCAAATTTCGTTGAATGCACTTTCCGGTATTGCCACTTATACTACTATGAGAGTGAAAGGTATTCATAACAAGAAGACTATTTACATGTTATTAGACTCTGGATCAACACACAAATTCATCGATTATCAGACCGCTTTGAAGCTTGGGTGTAAATTGTTGCCGAGTGAGAATGTGAGGGTCAGCGTGGCTGACGGTGGAAGATTCGTTGTAGAAGCTAAAATCCATAACTTTCAGTGGGACTTTCAAGGCACAAGCTTCACTGAGGATTTTATGGATATTCATTTACGTGGTGTTGATGTTGTTTTGGGCATACAGTGGTTGGAGAAGTTAGGAACGATCACTTGGGATTTTAAGAAGTTGTCTATGAAGTTTGAGTGGGGTAATAGACGAGTAGCATTACATGGCATACATGACGGGTCTGTGCGTTCTACTAAAGCTTCCAGGTTGAGTAAAACATGCAGCGAGGATATTCAGTTGTTTATGTTATGTGTGGTTGATAATTGGGAAACAGATAATTTTTCTCTGTTGGCAGTCTCCGCAGACCAAACATCAACACCATCTATACCGTAGATTGTGGCTCTTATAGACGAGTTTGGTGACATCTTCAGGGAACGAGTTGATCTGCCTCCATTTCGTGACAACCATAATCATCACATTCAATTAGTGGAGGGTGTGAATCCAATTAATCTCCGACCATACAGGTATTCTATTTCTCAAAAGAACGAAATTGATAACTTAGTCCATGAGCTGCTGAAAACGGGAACCATTAAACCTAGTGGTAGTGCCTTTGCTTCTCCAGGGGTATTGGTAAAAAACAAAGATGGTTCTTGGAGATTATGTGTTAATTAGAGAGGCTTGAATCAGTTGACAGTAAAAGATCGATTTCCTATTCCTTTAATCAAAGATTTAATGGATGAATTGGGCGGGTCAAGCATATACTCTAAGATTGATTTACGTGCTGGATACCATCAGGTTCGTATGGCTTCAAAGGATGTTCATAAGACAGCTTTCAAGACTCATAGTGGACACTTTGAGTATTTGGTGATGTCATTCGGTTTAACGAATGCACCAGCTACATTTCAAGCCTTGATGAACTCTGTTTTTCAAGAATTTCTGCGGAAATTTGTTCTCATCTTTTTTGATGATATTTTGATATACAGCTGTTCATTAGATGATCATCTTGATCATTTGCGACAAGTGTTCATGACAATGCGTAAGAATAGTTTATTCTAGGCATGGGCCTTCGGGTTAAACCGAACCGTTAACCGAACGGTTCGGTTCAACCAGTTCTCGGTTTATTCGGGTTTTGTAATATTGTTCCGAATTGAACCGATTTAATAAACTGTTCAGTTCGGTTCGATTACTTCAGTTAATCGGTTCGGTTATTGTGTCAATAACCAATCCGTTTAAACCGAAAATGTTTAGTAGATTTTGGTTTTTTTCCATATTTGCCGGTTAAATCGGTTAATCTCAGTTTTGCTTACAATTACATGAAAACATTGCATAATACATAAGGTTCATACTTACAAATACTAAAGAGAAGAACATTATGCTTACAAATACATGAAAATATTACATATTACATAAGGTTCTTCTATAATTGGCAAATCAACACAACAAATACAAATTACAATACCTCAAGAAACTAGATGTTTCATCTCCATTTTGTTTCTTCTCCATCTTGCAGTTTCAGACCTTCACAATATAGCAAACAAATACCAATTTTTGCAACAAAGTTTCAAAATCAAGTGTAAGGATTACACAAGAACATCAAAGTACTAAGACTATGTATTACTCACCATATGACTTGGTCCTTCACTAGCCTATGAATTTCGTTCATCTGCAAGGAAACATAGCATTGTTAGAATGATTTTAAACTCAGCAGAATAGACAAACATAGCATTATACTTACCAAGAGACTCAAAGAAGTCAACTTCCTCCAACATATGTGCCAAGTTTGCAATTTGGGCTTGGGATTGAATTGAAGTCTTCAGCCACTGTTGTGTGCATATTAAAGCTTCAATCATATACGGTGTCAAGCAGCTTCTATACGGGTCCACCAGTCGTCCACTAGTGCTAAACGCGGACTCACTTGCAACAAACGATACTTGGATTGCAAAAACATCTTTGACAAGTTCAGATAAAACATGAAACTTGACACTATTTTTCTTCCACCACAATAGCACATCAAAAGACATACCTAATGAATTTTCCACTCTTGCCTTTGTTTTTTCATTGAGATATATATATATCCAGCTCTGTACATACCTCTTCATTGCTCTTTTCACTAACCATTTGACTGTAAATAGAATCCATCTTCTCATAACCATCATAATCATCATCTGACAGGTCAAACACACCAGTAGACTGCTCGGAATATCCATGATCACTTCGGTTTCCAGCCATATCAATCTGCTCCAAAGGCTTGTACCTAATACTATACTCTGCATATAAACTCTTCATACAACTTGTGACAGAACTATGTAGTTATCGACATTCGATGGTGTCCTTACCATAGCGTTTTTCAAAGCACAGAGTAGCAAACTGCATCTTGTTCCGTGGATCGAAGACACTAGAAACTATAACAAGCACATTCATATTCAACAAGCAATCCCAATATTTTTCAAATTTATTCCTCATAGCATGTGCTTGTTGTCTTACTTCACTATCACTACTAGTGCATTTTGTTATAAGATTCCTTTATATTGTTACAATCTCATTGTAACATAGTGTAGACGTTACTGATTTAGAAGCAGAGAAAGCCAATGTACAATTGAAGAAGATCTTGAGGAATTTCACTAACCTTTGCACTTTATTCCAATCTGTAGTAGTTGGCGGTCCAACTCGTTTTTTTTTCTTTCTCATCATCTTCTTTGAAGTACTCATTGTACAGCATGTCTTCAGCCGACATCTTCTCAAAAGCAACTTGTAATTTCAGAGCTGACACCAACATCAGATAGGTGGAATTCCAGCGAGTCTGACAATCCAAAGTCAAGCTACCCCATGAGATCTTACCTGTTTCACACCTTAATTCAAAGCACTTTAACCTTGCAAAAGATGATAGAACATACTTAATTGCATTCCGAATAGACACAACACTATCATTGACCTTTGCTAGCCCATCCCTCACAATCAAATTTAATATATGAGCACAATAGCGCATATGTAAAAGAGCACCACCTTGAACTAATGCATTTGTTTTTCTTGCTCTCAATGTCTCCGAAAATAATCTTAGAGCCTTGTCATTATCTTTTGCAATATCGACTGTAACTGTGAAAACCTTCTGAATTCCCCATTCATCAAGGTAGTCAACAAGCTGCCCTGCAATAGTCTCCCCTTTGTGATCTGTGATGGGTTTAAAATTGTGATCCTTTTCTGCATTTGCCAGTTTTCATCAATCCAGTGTGTTGTGACGACCATGTAGTTGTAAGAAGTAGTAGGCGACACCCAATTATATGTGGTGAGAGACACACTTCTCTTATCATCAATAAACACACTCTTTAGAGCAGCCTTCTCTTTCTGGTACATTGCAACAATGTCCCTAGTACAAGTCCTTCTAGAAAACGTGTTATACATGGGTAAAACATTGAAAGAAAATCGTTTCCAGCCCTCTGATTCAACAAATGAAAATGGTAATTCATTGATAACCACTAATTCATTTACTGATCTCCTAAAAGCTAACGGATCATAGGTAATGACTTTCATGTTCCCACCAATATCACTACTCAAAACCTTTTGACTACCACTATCAAGGAAAGTTTTATAGGCCTTACATCTACCTATGTGACCTTGCATTGGACTTGTTCCCACCGTTTTGGAGTCACAACTAATCTCCTTACCACAATACCGACAACTACTTTTCTTACCATCATCAAGCTGAATAAAGTGTTGCCATACCTCTGCTCTTTTGGCAAACTTCTTTTTCGGAATCGGTGGCCGACCAGAAGTAGTTGACCTCTGTGTTTTGGCTTTTTCATTCTCTGTGTTAATGGGTTCTGGTTCAGGGATCCCATGTTGATGTTCTTCAATTTCCATGTTATTGTTGCCCACACTATCCATCTCACTAGCCATCTGCAAACAATTGATTAAAACAAAACTCAATATAAACTCAATAGAAAACAAACAGATTTAGGACGTACTCGTTAATGAAGCAAACATAGATCAATAGCAAAATCGATAACCCAAACACACATGCGTGAAGCAGAATCAAAAATAGAACAAAAGGCAGAAGGGTTCCGTTCAGATACCCAAACACACATGCAAAATGAAAAACTCATGGGTTCAGTAAATCGAAGAAAAATACCTGAATATCCAAGGGTCGCTTGCAGATCGTAGATCAAAAACAACCGAAGAACTGGAAATTCTAAAGGGAATCGAAAGACGAAATCAGAAATCAGAAATGGAATCGAATGGAAAATAGAATCGGAAGTAGAAATCGGAGATCGAAAAGGGGAATATCACAGAGAGAGGAGGATTCGTCTCTTCGACAAAGAGAAGAGAAGAAAAATGAAATGAAAACGGAGGAGGGAGAGTGTACTTGGCTTAAGCAAAATTTTTGGTTGACCTAAAACCGATCGGTTAACTGTAAACCGAACCGACCAAACCGTAAACCGAATTAAATTTTAAATGATTACAGATCGGTTTTACAGGCCGGACCGATTATAATCCAAAAACCGATTTAATCAGTTCAGTCGATTCGGTTACTTTCGGTTCGGCTTTTATGCCAAGCTCTAGTTTATTCGCTAAGGCTGGTAAGTGTTTGTTTGCTACTAGTCGAGTCGAATATCTTGGTCATTTTATCACAGTTACAGGAATTTCAACGGATCCGGCTAAGCTTGTGGTCGTGGCTAATTGGCCTATTCCAAAAAATTTGAAGCAGTTGCGTGGGTTTTTGGGATTAGCTTGCTACAACAGGAGGTTTGTGAAAGGTTTTGGATGTATAGCACACCCTTTGACACTCCTCACAAAGAAAGATGGGTTTGTATGGTCTGATGATGCCCAAATGTCATTTGAGCAGTTGAAGAAGGCTCTTTGTAGAGCTCCTGTTTTGGCTTTACCTCTGTTCAATAAACCGTTTGTGGTGGAGACTGATGCTAGTGGTCATGGAATTGGCGCTGTCTTGATGCAAGATGGGCATCCCTTGGCTTATATTAGTAGACATTTGAAAGGCAAACAACTGCACTTATCCATTTACGAGAAAGAGTTGTTGGCGGTGGTGTTTGCTGTTCAAAAATGGAGACATTACCTACTCAATGGCCACTTTATTATTAAGACAGACCAAAAAAGTTTGAAATATTTGCTGGAACAAAGATTGAACACTCCTATTCAGCAGCAGAGGCTGCCAAAGCTTTCAGAATTCGATTATGAGATTCAGTATAAAGAAGGCAAACAGAATCTCGTGGCTGATGCTCTTTCCCGGGTATATGGTTCTGAAATTTTTTGCACATGGTTTTATTAGTTATGGAATGTGACTTTTTGATACGAATTCAGGAAGCTTATGTACATGATGTTGTGAGCCAAAGTATTATTTCTGCATTAGTAAAGGATGCTCACAGTAAGAAACATTATACTTGGTCTCGTGGAATATTACGTCGGAAGGATAAAGTGGTAATACCTGCTGTTTTGGAGCTGAAGACGGCTATTCTTGAATGGCTTCATTGCTCTAGTGTTGGTGGTCATTCAGGAAGGGATGCTACTCAACAACGTGTGAAGAGTTTGTTTTATTGGAAAGGCATGTCCAAAGACATTCACAGCTTTATTCGGCATTGTGTGATTTGCCAAACTTGTAAGTATGACACTGCCGCTTCTCCGAGTTTGTTGCAACCATTTCCTATTCCTAATGCTGTGTAGACTGACCTTTCTATCGATTTTATTGATGGTCTTCCTCCTTACTTTGGCAAGACCGTTATCTTTGTGGTTGTTGACAGATTCACTAAAGCAGCTCATTTTATTCCTATGCAACATCCATACACAGCCTTGTCTGTGGCTCAGGTTTTCTTGGACCATGTCTTCAAATTACACGGCTTACCTCACAGTATAGTATCGGATAGAGATGTTATTTTCCTTAGTGAGTTTTGGAATGAATTATTTCGACTTCAAGGTGTCTCTTTGCAGTTTTCCAGTGCCTATCACCCTCAAAGTGACGGCCAAACAGAGGGAGTGAACCGGTGTCTCGAGATATGCTTGAGATGTATGTGTAGTGATCGCCCTCACCTCTGGTCAAAATGGATACCTCTGGCTGAATATTGGTATGATTCTACCTTTCATTCTGCTGCTCAACTAACACCATTTGAAACTGTTTACGGGCAGCCTCCACCACAGCATATGCCATATTTACCTGGCGAGTCTAAGGTAGATGTGGTCGCTCGGAGTTTACAAGAATGTGAAAACATGTTGTTGATCCTGAAGTTTCACTTGCTTTGTGCTCAACATCGAATGGAACAAACTGCTAATCGACGACGTTCTGAAAGGAAGTTTATCATCGGGGATTGGGTCTATGTGAAGTTACAACCTTATAGGCAAGGTTCGGTGGTCAGGCGTGATAACCAGAAGCTGGCACCTAAGTATTATGGCCCTTACAGAGTCATAGACACATGTGGTGCAGTCGCCTATAAGCTTTCCATGCCAGAAACATCACGAGTTCATCCTGTTTTTCATGTATCCCAGCTTAAGCAACATGTAGGAAGCCAGCTTACCATTTTTGTGTTACCTTCTGCGGTTCCTGATGCCTTAATCCGGGAACCTAAACGTATACTCCAACGCAGGATGGTTCAACGCCAGAACAGAGCTGCTACTCAGGTGCTTGTCAAATGGCGCAATGAGGCTGAAACAGAGGCTACTTGGGAATTTTTGTTTGATTTGCGGCAACGTTTTTCTGATTTCAACCATGAGGACATGGTTGTTTAAAGAAGCAGGATTTGATATAGGTTGTAACACCAAGGACACGTGTACGGCTATAAGGAGGGTGAAGATGAACGGTGAAGATTAAAACAAGCTAAAACATAATCGAAGATATAAGGCTGAAGTTCATAATTGAAGTTTTATCGTGAATCTTGTTTGTTACATGCTGAGTTCAGCTTCTTCTCTCTTCTTTCTGTTGTTGAATCTTGGATCATCCTCTCATGAATCTATTCTTGTTCTTAGATACTGAAAGTGAGCCATTGAATTCTTTGTTTGTAAAGAACATTGGATTCAAACTTCGTAATACAATTTCTTGATTCAAGAATTGTGTTCTAATTGTATCATAGATACTAAACATTAAAATAACAACCTAGGAGACGGAATCAAACATTCTCACAATCTTTAGCTGTGTTAAGAAATCATGAGATTAAACAATGAATCACGAAATTACCTTCAGGCCCTCGTATAAAGCTCGGGAGCGACATGAGCGTAAACATGAATGATCATATTCTGAACGTACAAACTCACGCACTTTTTGCAACTTCATCTTCCGCCGCCATTGCTGCCATGACCATGCGAGCGGATAAGCAACTACTGAAAGAATACTATATATTTCACCTTCCCACCACTGGTACGCACCTATAGAGTTGATTTCGTCGACAAATTTGTTAAATGCAGCCTCATATCTAAAGAACCCAAAACCAATAAGAGATATTTCAGAACCAAGGCAACTTACGAAGTATCTATAGGAAAAACAATGAGAAACAATCATAAATTAGTTTGAAAATAGGATAAGAAATAACTAACACTATCTCTTTTATCTCCTCTGGGGGGATGCGCGAGAGATGCCATGGCTCACTGAATGTATTAGGACCCATAAAATACATTCTATGCACATGACTCTCAGATTTCTCTGCTCTGTTAGTTTCCAACACCTGAAAAAGAATAACATTAAAATCAGCAGCACTTTAATATAAGGAGTGTTTCGCGGGTTGTTTTGTTCAATCATTATTGGCCAAGCATCCTCGCTAGGCCACACAAACAAAATCCCAGAGGCCTAGTGACATTTATCCTTAGGAAGGTCGGAAGACGCGCATCACTTCGGTTGGGCGCGACTTCGGGAAAAAGAGAAGCCGTGAGACGCAAGGCGTGAAGACGTAGGGCGTAAGGCAATGAGACTTGGGAAGCAAGCTGTGAGGCGACCGTTAGATGGATAGGGTGTATGGGTCTTCCCCAACGGTCAAAGTGGTCCCGGGAATATGACCGTTGGGCGCGTGCAGTTTCAGAGTGGTCTCGGCTGGGCGCGTGAAGAGCAGGTGGTCCCCTCCAGCCGCCAACGACCTCAGGTGGTCCCCTCCAGCCTCCAGCGACTTCTTCTCTCTCTTCTCTTCTTCTCCTTTGCAATTTTTCTGTCTATTTAAGCTGAACAATTGTATCTTTGAGTAACTATGGAGTTTGAATGGAAGCTCTCTTCATATTCTCTTAAAACACTCTCCAATCTCTTATTCTCTAAGTTTTTGCAATGTGTACTCAAACTCACATGGTATCAGAGCAGTGATATCCTCTCACC
The DNA here is from genome assembly GCA_023374145.1 of Lepidium sativum. Taxonomy (NCBI): domain Eukaryota; kingdom Viridiplantae; phylum Streptophyta; class Magnoliopsida; order Brassicales; family Brassicaceae; genus Lepidium; species Lepidium sativum. The sequence goes on from JAKUCM010005999.1 coordinate 35,151, forward strand.
ATGCTTCCATTAATCTCTTTTCATCACTCTCTGTTTTTCTTCTCTATTGTCTAGTCCTTGAAACTCATAACTCGCCGTGAAAAGCTTGGGTTCTACCTCCGGGGCGCATCCTCCTTGCGGCTCTTCTCAAAGTTTTGAAGAAAAAGGCTATCTTTGAGTCCTATATACAGAAAAGCTAGGATCTTTGGTGAGCTTTAGCATCAAAAGAGTAAGCTTTTCTCATCCAAACTCAAGGAAATCTCGAAATCTCTCTTGTGAAGCCTTACCGGAAGCTTTAAAGGGAAAAGGTCAAGTCTTTTCTCTCTTCTTGAAGTTGTGCTCTCTGGTGTTCTTAAGAGAAGATTTTTTAGTCTCTCCTGTTCGTGATTTCAAGAAAGCTCCAACCTTTTTAAGTCTTTCTTTGGGTCATTTCTCAGCCGGCACAAAAAGGTGTAATCTTTCCTTCTCAAAATGGATCCAAGTAAACTACAAGTGGTTCCTATTATGCTTAAAGGGCCGAATTACTTGATGTGGGCTAGAGCTGCAAAGACTACCATCTGCACAAAGAAAGGCTATTGGAGTCATATAGTCAAAGATAGACCCTTAAAGAATTCCGCATCAAGTGAAGAAGATGAGGAAGTGCTTGATGAGGATGATGATTGGTTCCTCATGGATCAATCGGTCAAATCTATCATCTTGGGATCACTAGACAAACCCATATTAGAAGCCTACTACTACTGTGAGACAGCTAAAGACTTATGGGAATCCTTGAAGAAAGTATATGGTAATATTTCAAGTCTTACTCGGGTTTTTGAGGTTAAGAAGGAATTGAGTAGTCTCTACCAAGATGACATGGAATTTACGGAATACTTTGGTAGATTTAGATCTTTGTGGGCTGAGATGGATATGCTTAGACCAATGACATTGGAGCCTAAGGTAATTATGAGTAGAAGTGAAGAGGATAAAGTTCTCGGCTTGATGATGAACCTTAATCCATGTTATACGGATCTTGTTAAACATATCTTGAGGACTGCGGCTACTACTCATTCACTTCCTAGTCTTGAAGAAGTTTGTGCTCAAATCCAGAAGGAACAAGGGTCTATTGGTCTATTGGAAAGAAAGGGAAGTTCGGGTCTAATAATTGCCAACAAAGCTCAAGTTAAGACCGAAGATAAGAAGAGGCTAATATGTGAGCATTGTAAGAAGAAAGGTCATGCCAAAGATAAGTGCTGGATTCTTCACCCACATCTTAAGCCAGCCAAGTTTAAAGAAGCAAGGGCTAACCTCACTCAAGAGAAGTCGGATGAACCAAATCAATTGTCTCTAGCTCCTTTCTCTTCGGGTTCATCCTCTTCGGCTGGACAGCAAGAACAAGGAATTGCTGCATCATCTTCTTTCCAAGGAGAGGTGATTAAGAAGGCAGACTTGGAAGCTCTCATTCAATCCCTTAAATCTCTAAGGGATTCTGGTATTTGTCTCTTCTCACATTCTTTATTCAAACCGATTATCATTGACTCGGGAGCCTCTCACCACATGATTAGTGATAGAGGGATAATTAGTGATATTGAACCAGCTTTAGGGAGTGTGGTAATTGCTAATGGAGCTAAGGTATCGGTTAGTGGTGTAGGGAATTTAGGCTTACTTAACAAGAAAATGAAAGCTTTCTTTATGCCCGATTTCTCCTCAAACTTGTTATCGGTTAGGAAAGTGGTAAATGATCTAAATTGTTATGTTATTTTTGGTCCTAATAGTGTTAAGTTTCAGGATATTAAGACTGGGAGCATGATCGGAGAAGGCAGAATCCAAGATGGATGTACATCCTTGAAGATTCTATGATGTTTTCTAAGTTTTATAACACTAATGTTGGTTTTTCGAATTCGGCTATTGGCTTGAAACCCTCTGTTTGGCATGCAAGGTCTGGCCACCCTCATTTTCGTGCTTTGAACCTTATGTTACCTCAATTATCCTTTGACAATTTTAGTGATTGTGAAGCTTGCATATTAGGAAAACATTGCAAAACGGTTTATCCCTTATCATCGACCATTTATGATAATTGCTTTGATCTTGTTCATTCTGATGTATGGACTTCACCGTGCATATCTAGGGATAGACATAGATACTTTGTGACATTTATTGATGAGAAGTCAAAATACACATGGATCACCTTGATGCCATGAAAGGATAAAGTGTTTGATGCATTTAAAAATTTCGAAGCTTACATCACTAATCACTTTAATGCTAAATTGAAGGTATTACGAACGGATAATGGTGGTGAATATATGAGTCGTGTGTTCCAAGAACACCTTGCCAAACAAGGAATCCTTCACCAAACAAGTTGCCCTTATAATCCGCAACAAAATGGTGTGGCCGAACGTAAAAATCGGCATCTAATGGAAATAACCCGAGCAATTATGTTTCATATGCACGTTCCAAAACATTTTTGGGGAGATGCTGTCATGATAGCATGCTATTTGATTAATCGAACCCCTACCAAGATTCTTCGGGATGTGTCTCCATTTAAGGTACTTAACAAAACTGAACCACATTTAGATCACTTACGTGTATTTGGGTGTCTTTGTTTTGTCTTAGTTCTCGGAGATCTTCGCAACAAGCTTGAAGCCAAAAGTAAACGGTGTATGTTTATTGGCTATTCTCCGACACAAAAAGGCTATAAGTGTTATGACCCGGAGTCAAGAAGAGTGTATGTGTCTCGTGATGTCAAATTCTTGGAAGATAGAGGATTGTATGATGCTACTACGTGGGATGACCTTCAGGACTTGTCCGAGCCAAATCTGGACCGAGCCGCAAGCTTGCGGCTTCTCCTCCAACATTTAGGTCTCTCTCGGGAAACGGATGCTGCACCCGCTGGGACGCGTCCTTCGAGCTCACAGTCTCCGCATCGATCCGTGCCTTCCGATACCGAGACACATACACATGCTGTTCCCGACTCGACTCATAGTCCTTCCGCTAATGCTCCGGACGCATCCTACCCAACGTCTCCTCCAGTTCCGACTGTCAATCCGGCCGAGGACTCTAACCCGACCGCGTATACCGATCGGCCTGTGACTTCCGAGACGTCGGGCTTGCATGATGATGGGTCTGTTCCGGTTCGTAATTCTCAGCCCATTCAACCACTTTGTCGTAGTACAAGGGTGCGTAAGGATCCCTCACGATGGGTAGAAACACGAACATACTACAATGCCTTTGCTATAGCTCATCCAACTCAAGCGGTATTCTCTATGAACCTTGTACCATCTAAGTTTAAAGCTTTTCTTGGGAAGATTGAGCTGGATCAGGTACCCAAGACGTTTGCTGAAGCTAGTCAAAACCCTGCCTGGATGGAGGCGGTCAATGCTGAAGCCGCCGCAATGGATGTCAATAACACATGGGCTGAGGCTGAACTTCCTCCGGGAAAGAAAGCCGTCTCTTGCAAATGGGTCTTTACCATTAAGTATAAGGCTAATGGAGAGATTGAACGCTACAAGGCACGTCTTGTTGCACGCGGCTTTACTCAAACCTACGGGAAGATTATACAGACACCTTTGCTCCGGTTGCCAAGCTTCATACGGTAAGGGTTGTGCTTTCCTTGGCTACTAATCTATCTTGGGATTTATGGCAGATGGATGTCAAGAACGCTTTCCTTCAAGGAGAGCTTGAGGAGGAAGTGTATATGACTCCACCGCCGGGACTTGAGTCTAGGTTTGATCCAAATAAAGGTTCTCCGGCTTAGGAAAGCCATCTACGGGCTGAAGCAATCTCCAAGAGCTTGGTATCATAAACTGAGCCATACCCTTCGTGATCGTGGTTTTGTAAAGTCTGAAGCCGATCACACTTTGTTCACCTTCCGGCGGAATCAAGGAATTGTGGTTGTGCTCATTTATGTGGATGACCTTATCATCACCGGCGATGATAAGGAAGGTATTTCCCAAACTAAGTCTTATCTTCATTCTGTTTTTGACATCAAAGACTTGGGGGAGTTGACGTACTTTCTAGGGATTGAGATTTGCCGTTTCTCGGACGGCTTATTTCTCTCTCAACGAAAGTACACTCTAGATTTGTTGTGTGAGACAGGAATGGAGACTTCTAAGTCTGTCAAAACGCCGATTGATGATGGTTACAAGGCTCATCGAGAGGGGGAGAATGCGGCTGAGCCATATGAGGATCCAATGTTGTACAGGCGACTTGTAGGTAAGCTTATTTACCTTACCATAACTCGTCCTGACCTCTGTTTTGCAGTAAACCAAGTCAGCCAGCACATGCAAACTCCCACAAAGCATCATTGGTCAATGCTTGAGCGCATCCTTCGGTACCTAAGAGGGAGTTCCAGCCAAGGCATTTGGATGTGTAAGCATAATAGTACTACAATATCTGGATATTGTGATGCTGATTGGGCAGGTGATAGGAACGATAGGAAGTCTACTACTGGTTTTTGCACATTCATTGGAGGGAACTTGGTGACTTGGAAGACCAAGAAATAAAAGGTGGTGGCTTGCTCTACCGCAGAAGCGGAATACCGAGCAATGAGGAAACTAACAGATGAGTTGGTATGGCTCCGGAGTATTCTCAAAGATCTAGGGTATGACACCAATGAACCGACCATAATGCATTGCGACAATCAAGCAGCGATTCACATAGCCAACAACTCAGTCTTTCATGAGAGGACCAAGAGTATTGAAGTAGACTGCCACAAAGTTCGGGAACGCATAGCTCAGGGAGTGACCCTTCCGTGTTACACACCAAGTGGAGACCAATTGGCAGACATCTTCACCAAGGCAGCAAGCTCCAAGGTTTGCAACCATATTTATGGCAAACTTGGACTTGTAAGCCTTGACTGCCCTTGACCTCATGTCTCCTAACCTCAAAGTATACATGCTCTTTTTCCCTCATAAAGGTTTTGTCCCAATGGGTTTTCCTTTGTGAGGTTTTTACCGAGGTGTATGCTTTGGGGTTTCCAAGCTAAGTCTCTATTACATTGCGGCTTAGCTTGAGGGGGAGTATTGGCCAAGCATCCTCGCTAGGCCACACCAACAAAATCCCAGAGGCCTAGTGACATTTATCCTTAGGAAGATCGGAAGACGTACATCACTTCGGTTGGGCGCGACTTCGGGAAAAAGAGAAGCCGTGAGACGCAAGGTGTGAAGACGTAGGGTGCAAGGCAATGAGACTTGGGAGGCGACCGTTAGATGGATAGGGTGTATGGGTCTTCCCCAACGGTCAAAGTGGTCCTGGGAATATGACCGTTGGGCGCGTGCAGTTTCAGAGTGGTCCCGGCTGGGCACGTGAAGAGCAGGTGGTCCCCTCCAGCCGCCAACGACCTCAGGTGGTCCCCTCCAGCCTCCAGCGACTTCTTCTCTCTCTTCTCTTCTTCTCCTTTGCGATTTTTCTGTCTATTTAAGCTGAACAATTGTATCTTTGAGTAACTATGGAGTTTTAATGGAAGCTCTCTTCATATTCTCTTAAAACACTCTCCAATCTCTTATTCTCTAAGTTTTTGCAATGTGTACTCAAACTCACAATCATGAGCATCCGGAGTGTAATATCAGTGAATACAAAAATCATTCTTATTTGCTTATATATATGAACGCAAAAAGTGAAATAAACAAACAGTTTAAGGATCTAATGTTTAAAGATGAAGAAAATCATCTAACCTCATTTAAAGATTCCAAGAAAGGGAAGGAATGATCTATTTGAGAGCCATGCTGCGTGGGAGCTGGGCCAGGTAAATCATCAACTCCAACAAACTTCATTCTTGCAACACTAAGTACACGTGCTAAGAGGATGAGGAGACCCATCAGAAGAAGACCAAACAACCAAGGCTATAGATGTTTTCACCCAGCTACCAAGAAGGTTTATATCTCTCGGCATGTAGTCTTTGATGAGACGTTATTCCCCTTCAAGAGTCAGTTTCAACATCTGGTTCCTAGATACTCATCAACACTTCTTCGTACCTGGCAGTCTGCAGTACCAAATACTCCTGCTCCACAACAAGGCTTGCCTCGTTGTGTTCTTCCGGGTGTGCCAGCTCATGTATCTCCTCTGCTGCCTCTGGTTGTTCCTTCCCCAAGACCGCAAGTTCACCAACCTGCCATTCTGCATGCGTTGCCACAGAATGATCAACCTCCGATTCCACCTACATCACCAATTCAAGACAACCATTCAGGTCAGACTTTGACAAATCCCCCAACACCAAATCTTGACCATGTTACTTCTCCTCTACATTTGGAGACACAACCTGCTCCACCAGCTAATACACATTCTATGACAACTAAAACAAAGGCTGGTACACACAAACCAGATCCACGGTATGCCCTACCTTGCATCTAAGCTCTCTGCAGTAGAAACAAAGTCAATTACTTCAGCTATGAAATATCCTGGATGGAATCAGGTAGTTATGGATGAAATTGGAAGGATCTTCATGCTTCACACTTGGGATCTTGTTCCTGTAACATCAGATATGAACATACTTGGAAGCAAATGGGTATTTAAGGTCAAACACAAACCAGATGGAACAGTTGATAAGCTTAAGGCAAGACTAGTAGCTAAGGGTTTTGATCAAGAGGAAGGTGTCGATTACCTGGATACTTCAGCCCAGTTGTTCGAACTGTTACAAACCGCATGGTTCTTGATGTTGCAATTGCTAAGGCTTGGCCAATTAAACAGTTAGATGTCTCTAACGCATTCTTGTATGGGGAACTTTAGGAACATGTCTACATGTATCAACCTTTAGGCTTTGTTAACACACACCATCCACATCATGTTTGCAGATTGACCAAAGCTCTTTATGGCCTTAAGCAGGCGCCGAGAGCATGGTTCGATACATTCAGTAGTTTTCTCCTTGAGTATGGCTTCTCCTGCAGCAAAGCTGATCCCTCTCTCTTCGTTTACCATCATCTTCGACAAACTTTGGTACTCTTACTCTATGTTGATGACATCCTCCTCACTGGCAGTGATGCACCAATTCTAGATGACCTCTTACAATCTCTCAACATCAGATTTTCAATGAAGGATCTTGGCCTCCAAGCTACTTTCTTGGCATTGAAATTCAATCTCATTCAGGTGGTATGTTCCTACATCAAACAGCATATGCATCAGATATAATTCATAGAGCTCGTATGACTGACTACAACCCTATTGCTACATCTCTACCCCTTCGACTTGAGAGCAGTGGTTATGAACTGTTTGAAGAGCCCACATATTTCCGCAGTCTCTCCGGTAAGCTGCAATATTTAACCATAACAAGGCCAAATATACAGTTTGATGTAAACTATGTTTGTCAACGGATGCATCTACCTACAGTAATAGACTTCCGGCTTCTAAAATGAATTCTCCAATATGTTAAAAGGACGATTCATCTTGGTCTACACATTAAGAAAGACACTAGATTGACTCTTAATCCTTACTGCGATAGTGATTGGGCCGGTTGCAAAGATACAAGACGCTCTACCTCTGGATTCCGCACCTTCCTTGGTTCGAATCTCATGTCATGGTCTGCAAAACGCCAACAAACAGTCTCTCGGTCTTCGACAGAGGCTGAATACCGAGCCCTTGCCTCCACAGCTCAAGAAATCACGTGGCTCTCGTTTCTGCTCAGAGACTTGAACATCCCTCAATTCCAATCTAATTTACTTAGATGTGATAATCTCCCAGCTGTATATCTCGGTGCAAATCCAGCCCTTCACAGTCGGTCCAAACACTTCGATACTGACTATCACTACATCAGAGAACAGGTCGCTCTTGGGTTGATTGAAACTCAACACATCTCTGCCTCCTTCCAGCTAGCCGACATCATCACCAAATCATTACCCAAAGCCGCACTTGTTCTTCTCAGGAGCAAACTCGGTGTATTGGAACCTCCTACACCAAGTTTGAGGGAGGCTGTCAGTGTTAAGACTCATAAGCCAACAGAAAATGAAGTGGCCACAAGTCAAACCCAACTTCAATTTCAACAAAACAAAAGGAACAAAAGACAAAAGGAACATAGCTCTTTAATACAGCCATCGTACACAAGGAAGAATAGAGCCTGCACATGTTGCCAAGGAGAAGACAAGAGTCTTTTCTCTCAAATCTTTTAACTCTCTATTATCTTAAAACAACAAACATATGATTTTAGATTGTTCTTCTCTCTATATATTGTGAAACACTCTGTAATTGCAATCTAAGATTAAAAATAGAAAAGTTACAGTTTTTCCAAATATTCTCTCTTATTCACATGTATTCCGTTAGACCAAATAGATGATGAGATTAATTAACAAACTCCAAGTAAATTTGATGACAGTATATTAAAGATTCATGTTGGCATTACCTAGTTTTGGTTATGACCTCAAAACCATGGAATACAATTCACATAATTAGAAAACGTGAGTGATAGATTTTTAACGTACTTTATGGTTGATTATAATTACAAGTGGCTATAAACTATACAGTGTATTAACATTGTTAGTAAAACAACTATGTAGTCTTGATTTATACACTATAATCGATATATATATTGTTTCATCACTAGGAATGTTAGCATATTAAGAAAACCAAGATAAAACATTGATAGACGGATGACGAAGCCTAATATGCCACAGGGCAGCCGAAGAAGTCTCTTTTAGCCTTGTTGACGCAAACGGCATAAACAGATATCAAGGTGCAGTCAAAATTTGGTACATATAACACATGAGATAGATCATAAGCATTATCGAGTAATAAAAAGCCATCCTGGAATGTCACGGCTGAGGGAAAAATGTCAATGACATCTCAAAGAATTTTCACATCATCAGTCATGTAGTGTTATGCCCCGGTATTAAGAATGACATTTATAAGTAATTGTTTCCCCATAATTTTTCCGACAAGATATTTGGACGATGTGCTTGAAGGAGCTGGATGAGATGTGAAATCTGATCAGAGTCATCAGCAGTAGTGCGAGAAACATTCACCTGTCCACGTCCACGGCCATTCGTTGGAGGAGGACGGCCACCTCCTGTACTAGTGTTATCTCCTCTTTGATGCTTGATTTTAGCAACTGCAGCGGTCAAATAATTAGATCAGAGGAAGCACTCTGATACCATGTAATACTTTGTAATATTGTGTCATTATTGATTAACATGAGTATTTATACAAAGAGAGTATTGCCTAAACTAGGGTAAATAATATCCTAACTGAATCGTAAAAGAATATACACATATCATGTTCCTAATAGTCGTTATCATAAATGTTTCCGTTATTATGAGATTTCTTGTACCTATAACATCCATTGAATCTATACAAGCAGTAGCGGAGGTAAGAAGAAGGAATGTGAGGCAAGTGCCCCACACTAAAACTGAAAATTTGGTTAAATTTCCTTTAATTTTTATTTTACCTATTTTTTCTTAGTTCGTTTACCTAAAGTGCCCCAGATTATATCAAGTTCTAGATCTGCTACTGTGATTTGCATCTTCTGCTCTTCTCAACCCAATCGGGCTGTGATGGGCTGAAATAGGTTTCAAGCCTATTAGTCATTGAATACTCGCTAAATGGATCACGTTTCTGGTTCTTCTGGTGGGCTTCCAAATGGGTATGTTTCTTCTTCTTCTTTGCACCTTAAAGAGGGAAAATTGCTTTTGGGTCAAAGGGTGTTGGAAGAGGAAACTTGGCAGGGAAGTGGCAGAGAAAATGCAAAGAGAGTGTGAGGCTAAGTGGAGATAATAGTAAGATATGACTTACAGAAGAGTGTGAGAAAACGGAGGACCATCAAGAGGAGAGAAATAAGGGAAGTGGCTAGAGATTGAGATCATGGTGTGTGAGTCTCGAATTTCTTGAGAACCTTTCCTTCTTGTTCTTGTATTCCTTTTTTATTGTTGCTTGACCAATTTGCATTTTTTGTAAGTTGGTGATACTCTATTGCTTAGTGGATTTTACATTCGAGAGTCTTGCTCACCGAGACGTACCAAAGAGATTAAATCCTTGGAAACTTGTAAATCGCTGTCTTTATCTTTGCTTCCCTTTTGTTACCTATATCAAAGATAGCCATTTCTTAGTTAGCAAGAGAAACAACAAAGGATTTCACAACAACTACTCTATACAAGTACTCTTACACTATATTAATCAGTCTTCACGTTTAATATAATTGGTAGCATCGTCAATATTATAAGTGACATCTGCTACTAAGACACATTTTCCTGTGTCTATTCTTACTTGTCTATTCTTACTGATGTAACTATGTGTTTAACTTGAGATAACCAAATACTTATCATATATGTTTTCTCGTATACCTAATTATTCTCATACTTTCTCTACTCATACTAAAATAGGCTTTAGATATTAATGCCTTTGTCAATTTATATTGTTTTATATGTATTCATTTTTTCATTCTCATGTACAACATCACCCACATCATGTCAACAGTTTTTACTGATATGTATCATGTCTTATAAGTAACAATTTATTTATTATATATTTACACAAAAGTTCACACGTTGGAGATATTTTCTAACAAAATCACAGACATGCCCCACATTTTGTTCGTCTGTGTGTTACGTTTTATTATACTTTTAACGATATATCAATAAATCTTTATTTGTAACCCCGCCAATACATTTTCCCACAATTCTCTTAAACATCAAATATACGTTTGTACACATGTAATAGTTATGCCCCAACATTTTGGGAGACATGGGTTAACACATTACAACAGTGGTGTTCACACATCCAAGTTTGACTGGTATCCAATTAACTTTATTTGTTATATATTTACAATTTCAGTCACGTCTTATGCTATAACGTAAATGTTTAACCTTGTTTCATAAACCGTTGACTGTTAATGGCTATCTTTTAAGTTTAATTTCTTAGCCACATGATCTTTTTTTATTTTAATTATACTTCTCCATGTAAAAAGTAATTTCTACCCTATAATATGGTTTTATATTCATTTATTTTATATTGGAATAATGTTATTATTAAATGTAATTGGTGTCCAAACATATTGGAAATAAAAGAGTAATTCCTTAATATCTCTACTTTGATGGATGGTTGAGATTAAATCTATGTGAACCTAATGAGGTATTATGTTCTCTCTCCACCTATAAATACTTGCCATTAGACCATTATATTTGCAAGTCTTAAGAAAAAAAAAGCAACACCTAAAAGTTTAGGCAAGGGGAGAGAAATCTAATCACCTACCTTAAACATTTCATCTTTCATCCAAGGAAGATCATTTTCTCTTTGCAATCATCTAGTTGTTTGAAGATCATTCTATGAATCTCCTTATAAATCTATTATGTGATCATCTAGTTGTTTGAAGATCTTGGGTTCATGTAAATAATTAGATTACATGTGGTAACAGAGCATGGTTATAAACATCTAGTTAATCCATTATGTATAATAGATTTATGAATTGAATATGAAAATAATAGATGTAGAACTCAAAGTTTTGTTAATCTGATTTTTGTTGTTATTTTTCATACTCATGCATAAATCGTGCGTTTTGTGAAAATATTATAATTTCATAAACAATAATCCGTGAAAAATCAAAGTTCTATATTTTTCTTGAATTTTATTTTGTATATTTAGTACATAATTATATTGTTCATAATTTGTGCATATTGGATATCTGTAAGAATTGTAAATTTTTCCGCTTAATATATTATGTACTTTTTTGTCAATCTATGAATTAAAAATTTTCACTCATTCTATAGTAGAATCCAAATCGTGAGTAATTAGTACGAAACTAATGAATATTTTTTTAAAAAATAATAATAATAATAAAAATGTTGTACATTATAAGTTCAATAAATGTTGTGATTATTCATATTAAAACATTTTTTTATTTTGTATTTTAATTTTTTTTTTAAAAAGAAAAACTAAATAAATAACATTTTGTACATTATTAGTACAATAAATGTTGTGATAATTCACATTAAAACATTTTTTATTTTGTATTTTAAATTTAAAAAAAAATTAAAAAACGTTTTGTACTTTATTAGTACAATAAATGTTGTGATTATTCACATTAAAACGTTTTTTATTTTGT
>JAKUCM010006000.1:0-57111 GCA_023374145.1 Lepidium sativum
GTTGAGAGAGAGAGAGAGAGAGAGACTTGATTCCCCTTGTGAAGCCCATATATAATGAAACAGTTAAATAGTAATAAATCAAATAGCACAAAACAAATGGAACAATTTAAATATAATGAAACAAAGTAGAACAAACCTGTGATCATGCCTTCTTGTGAAACCGAGAGCTGTGGTTTTGTTTTCCACATGGAACAATGCATTGTTCTCTTATTGGTAGGCTTTTTATTAGGTTTTCCACATATGGAACAATACCAAGTTGGACCATATAATGAGACCATATGAATAAAAAATACACAAATAAACAATTCAAAAACTACTTTATCAAACAACTAAAGGTTCCATGTGACAAACCATGTGAATTACAATAAAGCAAAACAATCAAAAATAAACATATACACACCTTTTGACTGTCATACATGATATTGTATCCTTTGCAATCTTCTAATCCCAAATCCACATTTATGTTGTGGAGAAACCACATCCAGTTTTCCATATTTTCTACTTGGACACAGCTTCAAGCTATAAGATATATTTGGTTATTGACGTCTCTCTCTAGCGCCACCAACACCTCTTTTTCATCTTACCCTTCATGAAACAACCATCAACACCAATTAATGGTCGACATGTCTCCTTCCAAGTGATCCTAAGCTGCACAAAGTAAGCATAGACCAGCAACAAGCACTGGGATAAGAAGATACTATAGAGCTCGGAGCTGAAGGAGTTCAACAAGCTTTGGATGTGCCGATTAGACCAATTACTCGATCTAAGGCTAGACTACTCGAACAGGCTGTTGGCACATTGCTAATACAAGCCGAGAACAACCTTAGTCATATGGTTAATCAAACCACACTGGTTTTGATTCAAGCTGACTAAGGGTCGTCAATGAGAAGTGTGTATTCTTGCACTCTTTTCCTTGTGTCTAATTTTATCCTAATGGGTTTTCTAGACCAAGGTTTTTAATGAGGCTTGTCAATACACCATCTACATCTACCTCATTAAAGAGAGAGATAGAAAGGGAAAAGGAAGACTATTTTCAACTAAGGATTTAAGTGGATTTCTTCTAGTCTTTTGTTTTAATTTTTGGGCATTTGTACTTTAGGCGCACTCATTTCAAAGGTCCATTTCGTGGCTGGGTATCCTATAAGTACTAAGAACCATAGCTTGTCTTCCTCATCAAACATTTTAATCAAAAAACCCCTTTCAAACTTGTTTGATCTCTGAGGCGTAAAATCCTCGAACTTGTTATCTATTTGGTGTGTTATATCTGAATGGTTTACAAGATTGAAGATCAAGAGCTTTCTCACCACTCTTGATAGTTCAATTCAATCCACGATTCTGTCAGATAGTCTGTTCATATTCGCCTTCGTATCTTCATCATCACTCGTCGGAATTCGCTCAAAACTAATCACAAGACTCCTCGACTCTTCATCTATCCGCTGCTAAGATTTTATTCGATTTCGAGGACTCCTATGGTTTTTCTCGTCAACAACATCCAAGATTTGTCTCTTCGGATTCCCTTGTGTTGTAAAGTTGCTGTGATCACTTGATCTCGTTCCTGGATCCTCCTAAGCCACAATAGGATTGTATTACATGTGAATTACAATAAAGCAAAACAATCAAAAATAAACATACACACACCTTTTGACGGTCATACATGATATTGTATCCTTTGCAATCTTCTAATCCCAAATCCACATTTATGTTGTGGAGAAACCACTTCCAGTTTTCCATATTCTCTACTTGGACACAACTTCAAGCTATAAGATATATTTGGTTATTGACGTCTCTCTCTAGCGCCACCAACACCTCTTTTCATCTTACCCTTCATGAAACAACCATCAATACCAATTAATGGTCGACATGTCTCCTTCCAAGTGATCATAAGCTGCACAAAGTAAGCATAGAATCGGCGGAAAACATCTTGGTCTTCTGTGTTGGTTCATGTCTTGACAGCTACAGTGGAGTATGGATTTGATTCAACTATCTTAGCACCATAGTCCTTAAGTCGAGCAAATTGAGTATCATACTCATACTTGTTTCACCTAAGAAACTTTTTCCTTGTTGCTTGGCATTGATGTCTTGTAGCCTTCACCTTCCATTTCTCATACATATAGGATTCCATTTTTGGTGGAATAAAGTACTCAAGTTTTTGTCTTATCTTGTCTAAAAGTAACCGAGCAATTACCAAAACTTTCATCATTGAACACATTCCAGTTAGTGCACATGAGTGAACCTTGTTGAATGTTCTAACCTTCCATTCACATGTTCTTCTTACTCTCGAGCAATAGATTCTCCAAGAATATTCATTCCCACCAGCACATTTGTAAGAAATTTTAGTATTATCGTACCTATATTTTTGCATGCTTCTCCTAGTTCTGCAGACATACTTCTGAACAACATCAACGAAAGCAACATGTTCAAAGATAACCATATTCTCTTTAAGCAATCCTTCAGCTGATTAAGTTATTCTCGATTCCTTTATCCGTGATTATGCGCTTCATCTTCCTTTGCTTCTTCACAACCCTCTTCTTCACTTTCTGGGTAAACAGTGTGCTTCACTCGAGGCTCACCTTGAAAAGCTTGAATTTCTCGCTCAAGCTCGTATGCATCTCGCTTAGTCTGTTCTTTTTCGTCTAAACTGTCACCATCGCCTTCGTTCTCACGAGCTTCATAGTCTCTGTTGTCTGTCTCCACAATTGGTACAAGTTGCAACGAATCCTTCTCCATTGTCTTTAACTATCGATCTTTATAGCAAATTGATAGTTCCTTCACTATCTGTAATAGAGAAGATATAAGATTAGAGAGATAGATCACATAGTAGAAGATAGGATAAAAAGATAGAAGAGATTGAAAAGAGAAGATTAGAGAGGAACGACAGAGAGAACGTGCCTTTGCGACTACTTAATTAATTATTTGAAAAGATGTTTCCTCCCTTAGGGTTTTGGCATATAAGCCACCTTACATTAATAAAACGACACATAAACTTACTAAACGACAATCTCAATTATTCAATATTGAGTCTCGATGATAGACTCTAATAGCTACAGTGTCTTTGCCTTCCTTAGCCACTTTCAGTTTGTTTTCCTCTTGCACACCTTTTCTTCCTCTTTATTAGGCCAAGTGGAACCGCAAGCCTATCATCACTCCACCCTAAAAGCCTCACATTGTCCTCAAGGTGGAAAGATGGAAAACGGGTCTGAATTTCCGAGACAGATTCCCATAAGTTTTCACTTGCTTGTAGCTGCTCCCACTGAACCAGAACCTTAGTTTCTTTAGCTTGATTTTCCCTGCGTAAAGCTAATATAGCTGCAAGTTTCGCTTCCCATAGAAATTCTGAACTCAAAAAGTTCGATAACTCTTGCGCAACCTTATCATCTGGGATTGCTTTCTTCAACTCGGAAATATGAAAAACCGGGTGTATACTACTCGAAAGAGGCACCTGGAGTTTATAAGCCACTCAACCTATCTTTTGACTGATCAGATATGGGCCAAAGTATCTAGGAGAGAGTTTTTCGTTGTACCTGCGAGTAACTGTTTGTTGTCTATAAGGTCGCAACTTGATATAGACTAAGTCTCCCACCGCGAATTCAACATCTTGACGCTTCTTATTTGCTGAATCTGCCATCTTTTGTTGCGCCTCAGCCATCTTATCTCACAATTCTCTAACCAGCATATCCCTTTGCTTGATCAAAGAGTCTACTTCGATATTGCTAGTTGGAATATCCCCATATCGCAGCAACTTGGGTGGATCTCTTCCATAGACTGCATGAAATGGAGTTGTTTTTAAAGTTGTATGGTAGGAGGTACTATATGAGTATTCAGCCCAAACGAGCCAATGAGCCCAACTCGCTGGTTTATCCTTCACAAAGCAGTGTAAATAAGATTCCATCCACCTGTTTAGAACCTCTGTTTGTCCATCCGTTTGAGATGATAGGGACTACTCTTGTTTAACTTTATGCCATTAGCTTGGAACAATTCAGACCAGAAGTTACTAACAAAGATCTTGTCTCTCTCGGACACTATAGTCTCTAGAAATCCATGCAATCTCACTACCCCTTGAATGAAAGCCTCAACCACAATACTAGTGGTGAAGGGATGTTTCAGCGCAATGAAGTGACCATATTTGCTCAACCTGTCCACTACTACCATTATTGAATCATACCCTTTAGATTTTGGCAACCCTTCAACAAAATTCATACTCACATCCGACCAAATCTGCATAGGTATGGGAAGAGGACATAGTATTCCGGCTGGAGATAAGGTAAAATACTTACAAGTCTGACATACACGATATTCTTTGATAAATTTCTCCACTGCAGCTTTCATGCTAACCCAATATACCTCCTTAGCTAATCACTTGTAAGTCTTTAACAAACCCCTGTGACCACCAATAACCGTGGAATGAAACAGCTTTAAGAGATTTGGAATGAAGGGAGATCCCCGAGGAATTACTAACCTCCCCGAATGAAATAGGAGTTGACCTTGTAGATGAAAATCTGTCTCTGTAAGTGGTTTTTTGTTAAGTAGTTTCACCATCTTCTTACATTCTTCATCCATCAGTTGTTGTTGCAACAATTCCTATATATTGATGGTTAAAGGAGCTGTGATTTGTAGTTTCTCAAACTGCTCCAACTCCTGTCTAGATAACACGTCCACAGCTTTATTCTCAACACCCGACTTGTATTCAATTGAATAATTCAGACCTAACAGCTTGATAACCCACCTTTGTTGATCACCATATACATTTTTCTTGGCTAGCAAATGCTTCAAACTTTTCTGATCTGTTTGGATAACAAAATGCCTTCCCATTATGTAGTGCTTCCACTTAGTCACTGTAAACACAATAGCCAACAATTCCCTTTCATAGACAAACTTAGCTCTCCCTTTAGCTGAAAACCCTTGACTAATATAAGCGATATGTATTTTTTCTTGAGATAACACATCTCCAATGTCCGAACCTGAAGCATCAGTCTCAATAACAAACAGCTTCCCAAAATCAGGCAATTTGAGAGTTGGTAGGTTCGACATTGCAGTCTTAAGAGCTTCAAAAGATGACCGCGCTTCCGGAATCCAAGCAAAATTCCCTTTTCTCAATAAATGTGTGAGTGATTATGATATCTTACCATACCCTTTCACAAAACATCTATAATATCTTGTGAGCCCTAGAAACCCACGCAGCGTTGTGATGTTCTTTGGTACCGGCCAGCTCTTCATAGCAGCCACTTTCTCCTCATATGCATCAACACCTTCTCCAGAAATGGTATGACCCAAGTAAGCAATTTTCCTTTGAGCAAATGCACATTTCTTCTCATTGGCAAAGAAGGAGTGGTGTTTCAACAATGCTAAAACCTTCTGCAAATGGACCTCATGTACTTTCATATCCGACTTGTATACAAGTATATCGTCGAAGAAAACTAATAAAAATCTCCTTAGGAAAGGTCGAAAGATGTCATTCATCACACTTTAGAAAGTAGCCGGAGCATTGGTAAGGCCGAATGGCATTACCATAAACTCGTAATGGCCATCGTGAGTGCGGAAGGATGTCTTATGAATATTTGAAGCTTGTACTCGAATCTGATGGTCTACTGTAGCACCGCTTGACTCCTCTAAAATCTCCTATATAACCGAAATTGGGTACCTGTCCAGAATTGTAAGTTGATTGAGGCATCTATAATCAACACAAAACCGCCATCCACCGTCATTATTTTTCACCAGAAAAACCGGACTCGAGTAAGGACTGATGCTAGGTCTAATAATTCCTGCATCTAACACCTCTTGTACTAACTTCTCAATTTCATTCTTTTGAATAAATGAGTAGTGATAGGGTCTGCAATTAACCGGGCTTGCACCCTCCTTGGTTGTTATGACATGCTATATGTCATGCTTAGGAGGCAGACCAGGCGGCATCTTAAAAACTTCTCTGTAGTTTTCTAACAGATGCTTAATCGAGTCACTTCTTTGCACCCTTGTTGGTTCTGCTCTGTTCTCAAATAGCTCACATAACTCCAACAAATAGTATTCATCTTCAGGTTCCTCTTTCTTCATCAACCTTATAAAAGAGACTTGCTATTTAACCAAAGCATGGCAACCTATTACTAACATCCATTGACCATTTTGTTTAAATTTTAACTTCCGCATGCCCCAATTGATTCTCGTTTCACCCAATTTTGCCAACCATGAATAACCAAGTACCACATCAGTTTTTCCCAGTCCAAAACATAGAAAATCTTCCACAATATCCACTCCAGGAAGACGTAATGTGATTCCTTCACATTTTCCTTCTCCCTTAACAATTTTCCCATCTCCAACCGATACATAAAAAGGACTTGTAGCTTTCCTCTTCAGACCCAACGACTACACTAGTTCCTGAGAAATGAAATTGCTAGTGGCTCTGTAATCTATCAGAACTATGACTTGTTGACCATCAATATTCCCCAACAAACGCATAGACTTTTCTTCAGTCAGTCTTGTAAGAGAAAACAATCTCAAATGTTCCACATGTGTTGCTCATGCAGTAACTTCTTGAGCTGGTTCTTCTGCTGACACCATATCTTCGGTCTCACTACCCATTTCCTCCTCAATATCCATGGCTCGAAACTTCTGAGCATATCGACATATGTGACATGGGGACCATTTATCACCACAAATTGACAAGGATTGTAGCTCCTAATAGGTTCTCCTGCTGGTTTTGAGATTTCTCTACTACCACTAACAAGTTTTCCGAATGGTGCAATAGCATTGTTCCTATTAGGTTGTGTATACGAGGGTCTAGGATAGGATTGTTGCACTGCAGGCAGATAACGAGGAGCTGGCTTTGAATCCCACCTATAAGTGTCTCTCGCCTTGTTTTCTGCCTCCTGATCCTCGACAATCTTTGCCAGTTTGAACATGTGTTTCAGATTAATGGGACAGCAACGAACCACATGGTCTCTGATTTCTTTCCTCAAACCACCCAGAAACATCACTTCTAAAGCCGACTCAGGAATCTCTGGAAAATCCGAACACAAGGATTCAAATTCTTCCATGTATTCATCCACATAACATGTCTGCCTCAACTTGTATAACAAGCCAAACGCCGAGCCACCATATGTTGGTTTATACCTAGTGAGAAATAAGTCTTTAAACACCAACCAACAACTTATGTTCTCCCTATCTAAAGCTATTTTCAACCACTTAATAGCATTCCCAACCATACATTGATAAACCACATTTAAATTTTCTATTTCCAGAACTTGGTAATTCTCAAAGTAACGCTCCATTTTGTAAACCCATTCATCCGCATCTTGCCCTTCATACATTGGCATTTCCAGTTTCTTATTATAAATGTCCATAGTAGAATCAGGAGAATGTACTTTCTGACTATCGAACTTCTGGAAAGAAGAAGATCCATGATGTCTGTGAGCCGGTAAGGTTAGGTTCAGCAAGGGTAAGATTCCATCACCGTCTAGTTTCTCCGAAGGTGGAGTATAATCCAACTGATTCTTTCCCAGATCTTTAGCTCCTCCTTTAGCACATGAAGCAAGAGTGTCTTCGACCTGTTTCGGCTCCATCGCTTCCACTCTCTTTGTCAACATTGCTAAGGTTTCCCTTAAAAGCTTTATATCCTCTTCTTGGTTTTGACGGATCATCCCTAATTGGGATTCAACCCCAAAAGAAGAATCTGCTTGTTAAAGTGTTTGCGTCATCGATTCACTGGCTCTGATATTAATGATAGTTCCTTCACTATCTGTAACAGAGAAGATAGAAGATTAGAGAGATATATCACATAGTAGAAGATAGGATAAAAAAAATAGAAGATATTGAAAAGAAAAGATTAGAGAGGAACCAAAGAGAACGTGCCTTTGCGGCTACTTAATTTATTATTTGATAAAATGTTTCTTCCCTTAGGGTTTTGGCATATAAGCCACCTTAAATTAATAAAACGACACATAAACTTATTAAATGACAATCTCAATTATTCAATACTGAGTCTAGATGAAAAACTCTAATAGCTGCAGTGTATTTGCCTTCCTTAGCCACTTTTAGTTTGTTTTCCTCTTGCATACCTTTTCTTTCTCTTCATTAGGCCAAGTGGAACCGCAAGCCTATCACAAATTCCACGTTTTTGATTTCTAAGGTACGAGAATTTGAGGATTTTGTTGTTTTAGGGTTCATGAAATTAGAAACTTTGTAATTTGGTTTAATTTATGAATGGGTTAATTACACGTGTCATGATTTTGTTCTAATCGGGTCGAAATCAGATTAATTCGGTTAATGGTTGGGTTAAGATCGAAACTAGCGGTACTACTAACCTATAATTAACCACACAATTGTGCAATTAGATCGACTTTTCAATACCTTATGTTCAATTGGATCAATATTCAATTTTTTAGTGTGCAATTAGACTTAATTTATATAATTTGATGTGTGCTATTAGATTGAAGATTGAAATATAGATGGACCCGTTGCTATATCTAAAGTTCGGGAGATCTATACTGTCAACCCCTTACAATTAAAATAGATCAAAGTTGATTGGAAAACAGTTTATTAGGGTTTAAGCTTTAAAAGCTAAAGTCCTCCTCTTTCGTTGTGAGCAGTCACCAATTCAGCAACTCTCTGGAAGCCATGGGGCGCTCTCGAGTTCAGGTTAACAAAGCTCACAAGACTCGATTTTCCTCTAAATCTTCTCGCAATCTTCACAGAACCTCCCTCCAAGGTTAACCGGAAGTCTCAACAATTCGAATTTTTCAATATTCGGATACTGAAAATCTCCCGTTTTATTGAATCAGATGGCGGCCGGATTGGAAAATCGGATAGTAACTATGTCAAAGGTGCTAAAGCTGCTCGTCTTCAGCGTGGCAAGATGGTGATTTTCCTTCTACAATCTTCTCATCAATCTACGAGTCATGAAGCACTCTGAAAGATTTTGTATTTATGGTTTTTGTTGATATTTTTGAATGCAGCTTCGTGAGCACAAAAGGGCAGCAGTTTTGAAGGAGAAGAGGGCATCAGGAGGATTAAACAGTGCTCCGCGTGTTATCGTGAGTTTACTACATTACTCAATTGTATTGGTTTCGTTGGATGTTTTTCTTATTTTTCTGTTTCCTGTGTGGTAGGTCTTGTTTCCTCTCTCTGCGTCTGTGGAAGTGAATTCACTTGGTGAAGATATCTTGAAGCTTTTATCTTCTGATGGTTCTGGAATTGCTTCTTC
The DNA here is from genome assembly GCA_023374145.1 of Lepidium sativum. Classification (NCBI taxonomy): domain Eukaryota; kingdom Viridiplantae; phylum Streptophyta; class Magnoliopsida; order Brassicales; family Brassicaceae; genus Lepidium; species Lepidium sativum. The sequence continues at coordinate 9,191 of JAKUCM010006000.1, forward strand.
AACAGTTGCATCTCCTGAGTATAAGCTAAGAGCAACCGTATGTGTATTCCCTTTATGATAATTGGTGGAACTAAGATTAGTTTATATATACATATATACATCGCTAACACTTGCGTGATTAATTCTGTAAATTATGTAACAGGTGTTAAAGGCGCCTCACGGGGATCTTCTGACATGCATGGAAATGGCCAAGGCATGAGAACTATTGTCTGCGTTTGTTGGTTCTTTCAGTGAACAGAGTTTGTGACAGGTTTTAACTGATTTATTTCTTACTGGTAATAGGTTGCTGATTTGATGGCTTTTGTTGCATCTGCAAGCTCTCCATGGGAAGAGAATAACTCTAACTACATAGATTCATTCGGAACTCAGTGTCTTTCTGTGCTTAGATCAATTGGTCTACCCAGCACTACTGTGTTGATCCGTGTAAGTTCTTAGTGCTATATATTCATAGTCACAAGGCCTCTCATTGCTCACACTTTGCTTGAAGTTGAGCTTCTCAAGGTCGTTTTGCGTTATTGCAGGACTTACCCAGTGATTTGAAAAAGAAAAAGGAGCTGAAAAAGATGTGTGCCTCTCAACTTGCTTCCGAATTTCCTGAGGATTGCAAGTTTTATCCAGCAGATACCAGAGATGAGTTGCATAAGGTAAAGTTTCATGACTGATATTGTTTCTTGTACTGTCTTACTAAATGGTTTTTAGTAGACATAATGTCTTAAATTACTTGGACTTAAGTCTATTTGATACTAATCCATACTTCTGGGCACGTTTGCAGTTTATGTGGTTGTTCAAGGCACAAAGGCTTACAGTACCTCATTGGCGAAGTCAAAGACCATATGTTATGGCTCAGAAGGTGCTTGCTTTATGCTTATATTCATAACATCTAATTTGGCTGTGAGAAAAAAGGTTTCGTAAAATATATCTCTTCCTAATGTTGAATGGTGCATTTAGGCTGGGGTGCTGGTAGATGATGAAAGCTCAGGAAAGTGTACCCTAATTCTCTCTGGTTACTCGCGTGCTCGTAAACTGTCTATAAATCAGCTGGTAATCAAGTCATTCTACTCTCTTTGTTATGCCTAATGCGATATTCATGTCTGATTCCTTATAGTTTATAATTATTTATTTTTCAAATTAGGTCCATGTCTCTGGCGTTGGTGATTTCCAGTTCTCAAAAATTGAAGTACTTAAGGACCCATTTCCTATTAATCAAAGAAAATATCAGAATTCCATGGAATTAGATGCTTTACATGATGAAGAGGTATGTATGATACTTTTTAACAAATCAAGAAACGATTACGTTAGAAAAGATACACTGAGTTATATGCTAAAACAAATCAAATAAAATTATAGACAAATATCTTATATTGTTGTTATTGCAATTGTCTCATGATATCATTTTACAGTTAATATTATCCTTACGAGTCAAGATTTTAGTTTTTCTCTTTTTCATTTCACTTAATTCAATTATTCGTGTTTTTAATTTGGCCAGGTATTGACGTCTCTGCTTCCTGATCCCACAAAACAAGAGCCTTTAGTAGTTGAAAACACTCCAGATCCTTTAGCAGGGGAACAGGTAATTCCGATTAGTTCTTGAACAGAAGAAGGTGCCAGTTGACTTGTGTTGTTATCTATTCTGCAAAGTCACTTGTGTAATGCTTCCATTGCGCAGACATGGCCAACAGAAGAAGAAATGGCTGAGGCTGACAAAAATCAGAAACAGGAAAAGCTAAGGAAGAGGACATTGCCTCGAGGGACTTCAGAATATCAGGTTCCTGGATAATTTTTTAACCAGATGGTTTTAGCATCGTTTTAACTATTCTTCTCTGGGGCAATTGTCCTTGAAAATAAATGTGATGATTCTGTGCCCCTCTTATATGGTTTGTTTATGATTTTTTGGTTTGCAGGCTGCTTGGATTGTGGACGAGACAGATGAAGAGAATTCTGATAATGGTGATTCCGATGATAATGGTATGGTATTGGATAGAGGAGAGGATTCCATTCAAGGGAACATGTATGATCAAGAATTTGAGGATGACGGAAAATCATTGAACATACGGGATTTTGATAATGAAACTCATGACTCTGAGATGATGGTAAACTTTTTTTCCACTTTTGTGATTTGCAAAACAGTATTTGAAGCTTCACTGCATTTCATCGAGTATCTTGGTAAAGTTATAAGCCAATCTGCTCATTTTTCAGGACGATGAAGACATGACAGCTGAACAAATTAAGAACGAAATACAAAAAATCAAGGAGGCACATGCTGAGGACGAGGGTTGGTGTTTATTTCCTTTGTAGAGTTTTATTCTGTATTAGTCTTCGTATATCCGTGTGTAATAAGCACGTATACATTTAAGTCCATGTAGAATTTCTAAATCTCTGAGGTTCTCATTGAATTTCTCTTCCCTGTATATACTCATTGACAAATTTTTTTGTTATATTTCAACAGAATTTCCAGATGAAGTAGAGACACCCATTGATGTTCCTGCAAGAAGACGTTTTGCAAAGTATAGGGGTCTCAAATCATTCAGAACCTCCTCGTGGGATCCAAATGTAGGACCAATGATCTTGATATGCAGTTCATTATTTTCTTTCAGTGTATAGTGCTGCTCACTTTTATTTTTTGCTGGCATATCCAGGAGTCGTTACCTCAGGACTATGCTAGAATTTTTGCTTTTGATAATGTAGCCAGGACTCAAAAGCTTGTGCTCAAGCAAGCCCTGAAGATGGAGGAAGAAAATAGAGATGATTGTTTACCAATTGGGTCATATGTTCGGCTGCATATTAAGGAAGTTCCTCTTGGTGCTGCATATAATATATCCTCCCAAGTGAACACAAAACCAGTTATAGCATTTGGGCTTTTACAGCATGAATCCAAGATGTCGGTTCTACATTTTAGGTACTCACTATTCAGATATCTAATTGTTGAGACCTTATTTGCTTAGCTATCTTCTCATCGCCTTTGTCCATGTGTTGTAGCTTGAAGAAGTATGATGGTTACGAAGATCCTATTAAAAGTAAAGAAGAGCTTATCTTCCATGTTGGTTTCCGTCAATTTATTGCAAGGTAGCAATATTTTTGTGTTTTATCTACTGAGAGCTTACCCTCCAGCAATCTTTAATAATATTGTTTGTGCGAATTTCCAGGCCTGTATTTTCGACGGACAGTTTCAGGTCAGACAAGCACAAGATGGAGAGGTTCCTGCATCCAGGACGTTTTTCTTTGGCTTCAATATATGGTCCAATATCTTTCCCATCCCTTCCTTTGGTAGTTATAAAGATTTCAGAAGGGTCGGAAGCTCCTGCCATTGCTGCCCTAGGGTCCTTGAAATGCATTGAACCCAACAAAATTATTTTGAAGAAGATAATATTAACTGGGTAATGTTATGACCTATTTCTTTCCAAGTACAGTTTCGTAGATAATAATGCTCTGCATGTGAACATAGGAGAAGGTTATATGATCTATACTAATTCTAAGCTGTTTTCAATGTTGTTCGGTTCAGGTATCCTCAGAGAGTATCAAAAATGAAAGCATCAGTCAGATATATGTTTCACAACCCAGAAGACGTGAAATGGTTCAAGGTAAGAAGGAAGTAGATTGAAAGATTTATGTCTTATTCTAATATATTAAGCTAAAGCTTGAGGATGGAAAAATGTTTGTGTGTGCAGCCTGTAGAAGTGTGGTCAAAATGCGGACGTCGTGGTCGCGTGAAAGAGCCAGTGGGCACACATGGTAAGGCACATCAATTATTATTATTATTATTAGAAGAGAGAGATGCAGAAATTGGAGTTTTGTTTCTAGAGTTTTCCTAATACATTTTAACTGTGTAGGAGCAATGAAATGCGTATTCAATGGGGTGGTGCAGCAACACGATATTGTTTGCATGAACTTGTATAAGCGCGCTTATCCCAAGTGGCCTGAGCGTCTGTACCCGCAGCTTCTCTGATTCTAATCTATATGATGAAGTTGATGCTTTAGCAATCTACTTTGGTAATATATGGAGGTGGTTTTGGTGGGAGAGTGGGAGGGTTTAGCGGAAATCCTCCATTTTTGTTGTAAGTGATAAAAAAAGATGAATATTTTCTTCTTCATAGCTCGCAGTAAAGTAAGAACATGGCGTTGAACCATTGACAAGCTAAAGTTTTGTGCTAGAAATAGAATTGAGTTGATCATTTGATTTATTTTCGCAATTTCATATCTAAGGCTTGGGAGACTGATATGTCTGTTTTTGTTAAACATAGCGTAATACTCGACCGGATTAACACCATAAAATGTCGATTCATACTAGACAGAAATTGAAGGGTATGTACTAAGACATGGTTGTGAGATCAAATGGATTAAAAATATGCCATAATAAGCACATAATTCACAACTTCTAGATTTATCGAAAAAATGACGAGCACAAAAAGGCTATTATGCTAATAAGCTAGACAAACAGTACAATGTCATCGTGGTTGATCTGGCTCCGGAGGTGGAGATGGCCCAAACTCGAGGTTCGGGTAGACACCAGGCGGCCTCTCTCGGGGTTGGATAGAGAGCAACTGTGTAGAATCACCTACCACATCAGCCCACCCATAATGGGGCTCAGACCTTCACCAAAACATGAGATTAACAAATTACACAACAAGGTTCCATGTAAGATATAAGGACACTCTCTTACTCGTAGTATGTTTCCTCATCCACCACTATGTCCCAGCTTTCTCCTGTCGTACTCTTTCCGTACTTGTGAACCTTTCTGCAATCAAGGACTTTAATATTAGGCATCCATTGTTTCTAAACGCCCTGCTTATGCACCACTGAGACCTTAATGATTAAAGTTCCTTACCCGTTTCCAAAATGTTCCTCTCCCCACGTCCTTGACCAACCTAGAAATGTGGGAGCTAATTGGGTTACGCGAGATCACATACACATCAAATGAGTGAATTTAAAGAAGGAACTCACGGTCGCTGTTAGGTGATACATGCCAAGTCTCCCCCTGACGTGAACCTATCCCACTGAAAAATTTCTCTTCCCACTTGTCTCCCCATTTGGTCCCCAACTCCGTCTCAGCCCACTTGTCTGTCCTGGATAGTTCACAAATAACGAAATCAAAGCCATTAACAATCACTTTGATAACAAGTCTCTCACTCTGTAATGTACAAGTCCCATCCCTATCATATGGGTCTGTAGGATCTTCTATATACACCAGTAAGTGAAATTTTAGGACTAGTAAAACAAGATAGGTAGTCAGAAGAGAAAACCATTTGAGAACAGATCCTCTTCCATCATAATGTTCTCCCCACTTCTCCCACCATGACTGCTCATTTAGTCTACCATACTTGTGCGCTCCTTTTTCTGTCCACCCTTTTGCATCGTACTTCTCCCACCTGGTTTTCAGTGAATGATAGTTTTAGTCCAGCTGCATAAGCTTCTCCCTTATATCAAACAAAAACAGACACTGCAGGGTAATATTATCAATTTTTCTATGGACCTACCATTTCTCATACCAACCAGCATTTTCAGTTCCTGATTTTGCTTGCTTTTGTGCACTCCTTTCTATCCTCGCTAGATTACTGAAATTTTGTCAGTTTTAAAATGAAAGGGCTGTAAGAATCTAACAACGTGAAAAATGTTAGCAACGATGCTAAATCTGGCAAAGGGAATGTTTGAACATTGACCTCCACTCATCTTGATGAAGGACTTCTTGCCAAGTTTCCCACCAAGAGTCACCCTCAGCATTTTTACCAGATTTCTCCACACCTACAATTAAGTTCACTCAACCGAAGTGAGAATTTGAAATGAAAATCACAGAACTCGACAAAAGGTAATAAGAGGGTAAAGGGAGATAAATGCAGAGACACAGATTAGATATCAAGTGAACTTCCAATAATACAATGCGGGAACAATACCATTTAAATTTCCTAATTTTACCAACTTTGTAGAAACGATTCCCAATTATTACCAACTATTACGCCAAAGATGATGTTTGCCAGAAAATTACCAGAAATTAATTATTTCAAGTAGAATAGGACAGGAGTGCAATACCTAATTCTTTGTATCCAGTCCAGTCACTTTTCTCCCACCACTGTCAAGGATATCAATAAATCCGATTAAACGCGTCCACCTGGGTGATACTTCATGGGGTTACGAAGAATAACCTCAAGATGACTAAACTTAGGGAACAATAAGAATGCAACCCCAGTATTTAAGATAGCATAAACCCTATACAGCACTAGTCAAGTAAGCAAGCACTAGTCAAGTATGGTAATATCAATAATCTATATAGAAAAGAAAAATTCAAGGGAATCAGTCAAAGTTAGCTCTAAGGAAATGAGTTGTACCGTTTCTGTCCACTCAGAAGAGCCATCATGGGATCGACCACCCATCCTTGTCCACCTACATCTGTACCCATTATCTTCCAGGTCCTGTCCACTTTCCCTAAACCAACTACTGCCATCTTCATTAACGCCAGACTCATTCACATTCTCATTCAACAAATCGATGCCCCAGTCCTTTTCATTAGCAATTCCAGTATCTACAATAATGAATATGAACTTAGCAAGCAAATAATTTAGGAAGCAAATAAACTTAGCAAGCAAAAAAGACGCGGATTACCTCTTTTAGGCGGGGTATCACGGGACTGAGGGCCAGTAAGTCTTGGAGTGCAACGAGGGTAGAACTTATCTTGCTTGGACGCAAATCGAGATCTGCCACAATTCACAACTGATGAGGACTGTCAAGTCATTGTAAAACAAAGAGACAGACATAAAAAAACATCAAAATATTCCTAAGCAGCCAAAAAAGAAGATGTAAAGAGCATCTTAGCACCTTACAATGACAACTATCAAAATGGCACAAGTTCTGTTAGTAGAGAAGATACTATACGTTTGTACGATATTCGTGAATGATAAAATTGGTCAGCAGAATTGAAATGAAGAGACTACTACACAACTTAGATGAATTTTGGGAGGAAAAAGCAAGCCAGAAGCATTAATCATCATCGGTTTGTTCAATTGAAACAGGAATCTTCACAAGCACGGATACTACAGTAAACCCAAAGAGTAATTCGATTGGAAAAAAGTAGAATTGACCTTATGATAGAAACGAATTAGACAGCAAAATCGAAGTATCATTTTCACGAAAGTGATAGCTTACTTTGGAGATGCAAATGGCACTGCGGAGGATGAACTTTTAATTCGAGCTCCGTGAGCGCTCGTCTTCTGATCGGAACGCCGTTCCTCCGACGACTTCTCGCAACCCCCAGAACTACGAATCGGTGCCAGCATATCTGCACAGCAGCTAAATCTTCGTCTCGAAGTTCCGGTCTGATTGCCATCTAACCATGGCAATTTACTTTTCCATTTCGTCAGGCGCAATTCATGATTACTTGAGCCAACGCGGAATCGCTGGAGCTTGATATCTAGAAGAGAGAGTGCGGAACTGGCCGCCATTGCTCAAAAACTAGCCATGGAATCGAAGAAGAAAAATGAGGAACCCTAGGAAGTGAATTGCAGAACTCCCGATCCGTGGAAGCGAGCGAGAGAAAGAGAAGTGTTCAGTGCAGTAGAAGAGTAAACCCGAGACGAGATTATATATTGAAAAATGGGTAAAAGCAAATATCACACACTCATTCTTACAGCAAAAATCGTAAGGTATTTATTTTATTTTATTTATTTTGTATTGCGGAAGAGAGAAAAATCCTCCCCAATTTATTAGTAAAACAATGAATCGCCGAATACATACATGTGACTCAGTTGTGTAATCACTTTATAAATTCTCAAAATACTAGTGATCGAATCTTCTACCTACAGTGGTAGAAGTGAGATTTAAAATATAGTAGCGTAGTTGACAAAAAAAAACAATGAATCAAATCACCAAACTTCGGACCAAAGACATTCTTCAAAAGTAGGTATTTATTTATTTAAAACCATGAAAAATGATTTTAAAATTATTTATGATGATGGTCGAGAAAATGAGGTTAATTGATTTGTTTTTATTTATTTAGACACCAGTCGGTGAATTTAAATTCTATCCAATTTAAATTAGAAAATAAATATTATATATTGGACCGTTATTGATTTAATAATTATTTGTTGACAAAATAATTATCGATGCAATATATTCCAAATCAGTTTAATGGTTGATAGATGACAACAGATTTCTAAGCATTAATTAGAGCCTATTTGGTTTAGCTGTATTGTTTTGGTTTTTGAATATTTAATAGGATTTTGGAGTCAAAATAATAAGTTAGAAATCAACTATGGAGGCAAGCTAAGGGCAGGAGGTAAACTTATATACTCATATATCCTTATATCTTATGAATGTCAAATGCAAAATGACAAGTTAGAAACTAACTATCGAGTCAAGCTGAAGGCAAGGCAAGGCGTAAACTCATAGACCCTCGCATCTTATGAATGTCAAATCCAAAATAAAAGGAACCAAAAAAGCTAGAGAAAGAGATAGAGATCCACAAAAAGATTTTTCTTGGTCTTTGTTTTCAAACCTCTTTCCTTTCTAATGGTTTTGCTTGAGGGAAAAAAAATCTAAAGGAGTTGATCTAGTTTACAGGTTTCTGAGCATTATTTAGAGTATGTTGTACATAACGGAATTCAGTTTAGATTAGTTTTGGTGGGAGCATATAAGTTTGACATATGTTGCTTTGACTAGTCACTTTGTTTGAAGAGTCATTCAATAACTTGTCATTAGTGGAAGTTCATGTCGATAACATTTAACCTTTATATTTTCATATGAAAATTTAAAATTGTATTAATACTTTTTACTTTGTTGAAAGGTATACGTTATATTTTATCTTTGAATCAAGGCCGTACCACAGTTATATGTGTTTTGTGCAAGTGCGCTTAAGTAAATGTGCTTTTACAAATATGAAAAAATAGCACTATAGTTAAGTCTTAGGTTACACAACAAAAATTTTGATTTTTAAATTGTGAGTAATCGTCATTACGTTTATTTTTTTTTTTCTTTCATCAAACGATTCAAATCACCTCTTAAAGCAATCAAAGTAAGCAGTTCTGCATTTTTGATTATTTTCAACTAATTGGTTTATATAATAAAAATTTCGAAATTTATGTTTACTGTTATAGAAAAATGTAACCAAACCAAAAAATTAATCTGCAAAACCTGAAACTTCGGATGAATGTTTGAAAAATAAAGATTAACAATATGACACTAGAAAATATATGTTATTTTAGCTATATGACCATGATTTTGTTATTTTAGATATCTTTACTTTTGTTAAGCTTGAGCATTTTATTTTAAATTGCTTTTGTTAGTTATGAATGTTAGTGTGGCTCATACGTTATGTAACACAGATACATTTGGCTGTAATGACAAAAGTATATTAAGAAATAGCAGATTCTCGTAAGTAGCTAGATTCGAATAGCAAAAGCGACATTAAGCTTATCCGGACAGAAGGGAAATGCGCGAACAAAGTGGTGTTTCGTTTCCTGGGTCAATGGCAACAGCGAAAAGCTGGTTTTTCTTCGACACGTGGCGTCTTCACAGACCAGTAGAAAAAGATACGCCACGTCAGTTATAGAACTCAGATTTTGGTCCGCTTATCAGAAAACCAAAGATCTCTTGGTGCGACATCATTAGTCACAAGATGTGGCGCTCGAAATGGATACACCATACAACAATAAATCAAAACCACGTAAGCCAAAAGGGATCTATCACTTTTGTCTATAACAACAACATGTCTTCTTATCCATTAGGAGCCACGTGGAGGAGACTTGAGTCACTTGCTTACTCTCAGGTTCATGTCTAGAATGACAAACGTATTTGAACTAGTGTACATCAAAATATGTCGGAAGATCAAATCTTGAGTGGATAATAGAGAATGATTCTGAATATAGTTTTTCTTTTTCTTTTGCAAACTAACCCAAGTTTTTGAAATCATAAAACACGTCCATTTGTTTGCTTTTTATTGTGTATACATAATCTAGCTAATACATTATACATTTAATATCACGAACTAATTAATATTCAATTTCAATTTGTTCATAAACTATCAAAATTATGTAAAAACCTATTTACTATTAGTAAATTGTTAAAGTCCGGTTAAAAGGGCGAAATACCATTGAACACAACCGATATCTCATCATCACAGTTGTTGCAGACTCTGACTTAAAAGAATATAATGTGCTGAGTGAGAGTCTTCGCCTTCATATGCGTTGCAAAAATCGTCTTACAAAAATAAGTGAAACTTCTTGTTTAAGAAAAAAACTAGAATGCCTTCTAGAGTAACTTTGTTGTGTGGGTTCCTCAAGGCAAAATTGTAGGTGGTAAGACCATCTCCAACAATGGTTCTAAGAAAGAGTTCTTAATATTAAAAAAGTGAAAAAAATTACAAAAACAAGAAAGAGAATATAATGGGATTCTTAAACAAGAGAGAATATAAGAAGCCATAGTTTTTAAATAAGAACCCTATTTTGCCACATGTTCAATTTTTATTGAACATAACTTTAAAAAAAAATCTAAATAAAAGTTAAATTCTAACAAATTAATATTAGTATTTAATTGTTTAGAAACTCTTATGAGTATCTTGACCTTTGGAGATGCTCTAAGAGTCTCTTATGATACATGTCATACTTTAAATGAGAAAAATGTTATTGAAAACCTAAACTTTCAAAAAGTGGCCACTTTAATCCTCAACTATCCAAATCTCGTTTTAATATCAAACTTTTGGTTTGACTAATATATAAAATAGACAATTTTAGTTGACTAAGCCATATTAGACCCGACATTAAGTCGAATTAACGATGTTAGTTACAGTGCTTAATCCACCGTTATTGTTGGCGTTAACTCCAAACGACATAATTTTATTTAGTGACAAACGACTCAGTGGAGTAAAACGTCATCGTTTTTAATCAAAGAAAGAAGTCGGGTCCGTCATCTGCCACTTCCTACAACCACATGTTTTGTCATTCATGTCCACTGTAAAACAATCATCTCCAAGCTTTATCTCATGTGTGTTGTGTCTTGCCATCCATCTAACACAAAATTGAGATCCATCAATCATCTTTTCCAATTTCAGAGAGAGCTTTCTTCATGAACTTACTCTTCAACCTCCCAACCATAACATACCTCTTCTCATTCCTTACCATACACTGCCGTCTAAAATCCTCCAACATGTCTAATAAAGGTTTCTTTCTAGCTAATCGGATTGTCCAATTGAAGGACTCAAACAGTTTCAAAACATCGTTGCAGCAAGTCCCTACTCTAAAGAAGGCTCTTGACCATGACTTTAGCTAAGTTTTTAGTAAGGAAGTAAAGGCACCTGAGTTATATTTATGCAATTCATGCATATGAAAATCAAATTCCCCTCATGTGTAACTCCTTGTTATCTTCCAGAAAAGGCGTTGGAGTTCCATATCATGGATGTTTCTTTTCCAATTTTCCATGATATGGCGAGCACATAAGCGATGCTCAACTTCTAGACAGATGTTTTTGAAGCTTTAACTAACCCCTGCAATCAAGGTAAATCATTCAATACTGATAAACATAAAACCAATTGTTTGTATGTAAAGGATCATGTGACTAACCGATTGTTTGTCAAAATCATGGCCATATGCCTTCCATCTAGCAGATCCAAATTCACAGCTAACAACCTAACAAACCACTCCTAGTTGTCATCATTTTCAATTTCAACAACAACCCAAGCAATAGGGACTATCCTATTGTCTCCATCTCTCCATGTGGCAGCTAATAGATGCCCTTTTATGTCCCACTTCAGAAAGGCTCTATCTATGCCAATTATTGGCCTACATGTTTCCTTCCAATAATCTCTCTATGACTTAAAACAGATGAAGAGATGAAAAAACCTATGCATGCTTCCAATGGATGGTCATGGTACTGTCTCTATCTCAAATATAGGCCCTGAATTACTTCTAAATATCTCTGCTTGATAATCCCAGATGCGTGAAAAGTAGTCTTCATGAATAACTTTACTCTCTATAATAACTTTGTCTTTGCCTTCGCACATTAGTCTTCAGAGACATCCACATTGTATTCTCGCTTTATCTCAGCCACCATATTTTTTTTTGTCATCTTCAGATTCATCCTAATCCTTTCCATGAATAACCATGCAATTTTTCCAATCTTCAACATCTTACACAAACTGGTCCTAAGGCATGTATGTTTATTCTCGAAGATTTAAATTTGCATCTTCTTTTTCTTCCTATCATACGCACAATAACATCTCCAACTACACTCATCCAGGCATATTGCACCAAGTTTTAAACTCTATGACCTATAAAGTCTAACATCGTACCTTGATTTTAGAGATTACACTAAAACTGCCATTTTGAAATCTTCATGGCAATTGAACGTCTTCCCCAACCTTAAACACTCTTCATGATCATCATGCTCTGTATGAGCCTCGACACCTTCGAAGTTTTCAATATCTTCATCTTCATCACTGTGAAATAAAGGATCAGGAAACTTATCTTCACACCATATGTCATCGCCACTATTGTTATCAATCACATCTCCTTCTAAATCACCATCTCGGTCTTCCCTCGCTTCGTCTCCAAACTCAGCTTTAATGTCATCACAAACTTCTTCGTTGAAGTCATCATCTCCACCAACTTCACAGTCATCTCCATTTATAGCTTCACGATCTTCTTCAATCTCTTCAACTTCTGTCGCGACTTCTTCCTCTTCTACTTCAGGGATTACGTCTGCGATTATGTCTGGGACTATGTCTCAGATTACGTCTGGAGCATCATTAGAGACATTTGGTGGGTTAAGTCAAGGACTTTTTCGTGGAGGAGGACATACCGCCAACCGCATTCTGGGAGGCATTACAACAATTCAGCGTAGAAAACAACGAATTTGAGTCTAATCTAGGGTTACAAAATCCATTCGATTTGGGGATTTTGCTACGTTATACGACATCGTTTGTCACTAAATAAAACTATGTCGTTTTGAGTTAACGACAATATTAATGGTGGATTAAGCACCGTAGCTAACATCATTTATTTGACTTAACGCCGAGCCTAATATAGCTTGGTTAACTAAACTTATCTATTTTATATATTAGTCAAACCAAAAGTTTGATATTAAAACGAGATTTGGATAGTTGAGGATTGAAGTGGCCACTTTTTGAAAGTTTAGGCTTTTAATAACATTTTCCCTATTTTAAATGGCAACTTATTTTTTTCAATGGCATATTACATAGAATAAATCACCATGGATAGAGAATTTCCTTGAACGACGGGATAGAAAATCCGCTTTATGATTGAGAGATCTCGGGAGAATTGTTAAAGAGAAAACAGAAAATAAATAACTTAATTTGCATGTGCTCCTTCTCATATGGAAGAAAAGCATGCCACTGCTCTAGTCGATCAAAAATCTGCACCACTAACCCGCAATCTATCGAAAACTCTGCCTCTTTGATTTGTAGTGCCAATAAAGACTCTATCGCCCATAACACCGCTTCAACCACCGCATGAAGAGCATAAAGACTCTGAGGAACTCCTCTGGCACCCATACGCTCTCCTCCCACTGAATCTGAGAAGCGGAACCAACCTAAACTCGAATGATGGTCAATATTCTTCTAGGACGCATCCACATAGCATTTATAGCCTGTGAAATGCAAATTAGTTGTGGTAGGGAAAGCTAATGAAGAATTCATGTCATCAATTCGAACATCTAGAGGTACACTAAAGTCTGCACATTCAGTCGAGCCATATATCATTCTTTATGATATGCTGCTGCATTACTTAGTATCCTTCGAGGATCTATATCTTGATTGGAAAAGAAAAAGGTATTTCTCGCTTATTAAATGTGCCATAAAATCCATGGGAACATGTTCGTATCAACATTATCAGATAACCTCCCGTACATATAATCCAAATTAAACAAAATTGATGTACCATCAAAAATATTTGGCGCCTACGGGATATAGGACATTGCCCAAACTTGGATAGTAGGTGGACATAGAAACAGAGCATGATTAATAGACTCCTGATCCGCATCACATCGTGTACATCGAATATCACACTTAATACATCTTTGGGTTAGGTTCTTATTTACAGCAGTACAGCCTGATAAAGCTTGCCATATGAAATTTTTAATTTTATTTGGACAATTTAATTTCCAAATTTTATTATACAATATGTGAAAAGTTGGGCCAAATTGACACTTCGCGGTCAAGGACATATTTTCGGTTACTTGATATCCTGATTTTACCTAGTATCTCCGTGTCTTAGTGAAGTGTCACCCCCTAATAATCTGGTTTTTTCCATCGGGGAATCAGAATACCCAAAATCAGTCTTACATCTCTAAGATCAAAGTATTGTCACCTCTTTCCATTTACCAGCACTCTGATCGATGAATTGAACGATAATAATATCCGGAAATAAATTCAGACTCAACCAATAGACAGGCCGGGGATATGTATCTGGTATCCATGAATCGTGCCAAGCCCTAATAGTTTTACCATCTCCAATTTTCCGAATACTCCCCTTAGCAACTAAAGATCTAGCTGAGTATAGACTACGCCACCCATAAGATGATATTGCTTTCAGTGGAGCCTTTAAAAGACATTGATCCTTATAATATCTGCCCTTTAAGACTTTTGCCAAGAGTGAAACTGGAAAATCTATAAGAATTCAAAGTTATTTAGCCAACATAGCCGAACTAAACTTCTCCAAGTTTTTAAAGCCTAGTCCCCCTTCCGAATTTGGTTTACATAACTCTCCCCATCTCCGCCAATGAATTCCTCTAGAAGAATTAGAGCTTGCCCGCCAAAATTCGGCTATAACTGAGATCAATTTTTTGATAATCCCCTTAGGTAACCGATAACAAGACATTACATAAGTTGGTAAAGCTGAAAGAACCGACTTAATCAAAATCTCTTTCCTGCTTTTGACAGAAATTTAGATGACCAATTACATATCCGCTCTTGTAACTTTTCCCGCACAAAAGGGAAGACTTTCGTCTTGGTGCCTCCTAGGTTTTCCGGAAGACCTAGAAAAGAACCCATACCACCTAAATTAATAATCCTAAGAGCTTGTTGTAACTCCAATTTTTTGGCTTCTGAAACAGCTCGTCCAAATTGAATAAATGATTTCGCAAAATTAATTTGTTGCTCAGAGACAAGCTCATACTCTTAGAGTATATTTAAGATTTGTTCAGCTTCCTCTGTGGTAGCTTTACAAAAAAACAAATTGTCATCCGCAAATAAGAGGTGAGAAACAACTGGACTTGACCGTGCAATAGATTACCCCGTAATAAGTTTACGTTGCTCGGCAAGCTGTACTTTATTAATTAATACTTCCGTACAGAGAATAAAAATATAAGATGATAAAAGATCCCCTTGTCGTAAACCCCTATGAGGAATAATACTTCTCCCTGGAACACCATTAATGAGTATCGAATATTAAACAATAGTTAAGCAAAACATAATGCGTTTACCCAACGTTTACAAAATTCTAATTTCCGCAACAAGGGTACCTACAAAATTTCATTCAATCATATCATAAGCTTTGCTCATGTGTGTTTTTATGACCATAAATTGACTTTTAACAACTGTATTAGTTCGCAAAGCATGTAACATTTACTGATTAATCAAAATGTTATCTGATATAAGCCTCCCATAAATAAAAGCCAACTGAGTTTCTGAAACGAGTTTTGATTGCAAACACAAGTCTTTGGAGATTAGCTTGTATTCAATATTATAGAGGCTAATTGGTCTCAAATCCGCCATTTTAGTTGGGCGGAAAATCTTAGGAATGAGATAAATGTGCGTCTTGTTCAATCCCTTCTCAAATGAACTATGACTTAAAAAATTATTTACCAAAGACAATAAGTATGCCTTAATAATCTCTCATGAATGCTGGAAAAATAAAACAGTCATACAAAATTTAATTATCAAAATCAAATAAATAAAATATTTATATATTTAAAAAAAAAACTCACATGGTCTTTTACAATTAGAGATGGTCTTATGCACTATTTTAGGATTAGGTGAATAATTTCAAAGCATAGAAATCCTCCATCTCGAGTCTCTAAAGAAAATTTATTTTTTTCCAAAATTTGAAAAATAATATATATATATATATGTGATAAATAAAATAAATAATTAATGCAAATAGTGTTTTCAGGTGTTTATCTCCTCTGCATAGTAAATTTGAAACGATCATGTGGGTTATAGAATCTTTGAGTGTGACTTTAATTATATGGAGATATTAAAGATGGTGACAAACCATGAAGATTGGCTAGCATTTTTTCGGTATAGAAACTTTTTCTCTAATTTTTCTTTTATTCACATAAAAATAATTTGGTTAGCTTGTATTGTTCGTAATATATCAAAGGACTTTTCCTATGTAAACTCTACATCTTAGTAATCAAAACTAATATGTTACAATGTTGATGAAAAAAACAATATATTTTAGATATTATATTTCTTTAGTAAACTTTACTAATGACTTTTGGTTCAAAAAAGAAGAAAGAAAAAACTCACGAATGACATAATATTTTTATAGAAAAAAAAGATTTTGGTTCTGATTGGTAATTATTTTTATCATTTTAAAACAAAAATTTTACAAATTTTTTTTAAAAGCAGTGAAAGTAATCGTGAACCTTTATTTGGAAATTCTATTTATAATTCAATCTGCTTCTCAACCTTTATTTGAATGATCTAATTATATTATCTACTTAATGCGTTTCATTACAGTAAAATGAGAATGTAACGTGTCCTGTTAACCCGTAGATCGATATTTACAATACGAGAACAACTAAGACTACTTCCAAAAAAAATTGTTATGAGAAGTTTTTAACACTAAACAAATAAAAAAAATTACAAAAATGAGAAAGATAATATTTTGAGGTTTTTTTTTTTTTTTTTTTTGTCAACATTGAGTCATAAATAGCCGGTTCATTAGCCAAGTTTTTGCAAATGCAAGTGGAAGACTCGATCCCAAGATATGCAAGTGTGCATGCTTCTTGTGAATTTACCACTTGCCACTTACATATTTTGAAGTTTTTAAACCAAAAAAATAAAAACCCATGAATTTTAAACTAAAGATCAAATTTAAGACATGTTAATTTTTCATTCAAAAAAAATAAAAAATAAATTTTAACAAAATGTATTAATATTTTATTGTCTAGAAACTCTATTTGGAAATGATCTTTGAGATACTTCTGTAAAAAAAAGGCTTATTATATTTGAGATACTTCTGTATTAAAGCGTTGACCGTGTCGCTACTACCTTAGCCTTTAGGCATCAATCCTCCCATAAACACCGCCCTTCTGTTTCCACTCTCAGAACCTTACCGATCCAAATCTAACGATGAGGAAGCGTCATCCCAAGGCGCCAGATTCGTCAGAGCCATCTTCCAAAGTGATTGATGCTTCCGATAACGATGTTCTTCTTGACAGAGAGGTGGCTGCTCCAGATGTCAGAAGATCGGGAAAAGTATATTTTTCAGTGTTAATTTTGATCACATACTTCACTTGGGCTATATACAATTTCCAACATGGAAATTTACCTAAACCCTTAAACGCTCAACAAGCTGGGAAAAGGGGTTTTTCTGAGATTGAGGCGATGAAACATGTTAAAGCTTTGACTCAATTTGGTCCTCATCCCGTTTCTTCTGATGCTCTTGACCATGCCCTTCAGGTTCTGTCTTGATAAGCGTTTTCAATTCTTTTTGTTTCTCAAATTTGGGTGCACTGAATGAGAATTTTTGTATTGTTCATCTTGAGCAGTATGTCTTGGAAGCAGTTGAGAAAGTTAAGCAAACTGCTCACTGGGAGGTTGATGTGAATGTTGATTTCTTTGAATCCAAACCTGGTGTAAATAATTTGGTTGGTGGTCTTTTTAAAGGGAAGTCACTTGTGTATTCAGATATAAGTCATATAGTGCTAAGAATCTTGCCAAAATACGAATCAGATGCAGGAGACAATGCTATTCTAGTCTCTTCTCACATTGATACTGTCTTTTCCACGTATGCTGTCTTATCTCCTGTCCAATGATTTAGATTACATTTCTTGTCTCCTGATATCACCATATTAAGAGTATGCAGTGTGTGTATGTCTTTGATTCGGTTGTGGATGTATGCAGAGGTGGGGCAGGAGATTGTAGCTCATGTATAGCTGTAATGATGGAACTAGCTCGATCTGTTTCCCAATCTGCTCATAGATTCAAGAATTCTGTTATCTTCTTGTTCAATACTGGAGAGGAAGAAGGTCTTAATGGCGCTCATAGCTTTATAACCCAGGTAATATGATACACTGACTTTAGTGGTTTTTAGATAGATGTATTGCCATTTCTCTCCTTTACTTTGACTTTGTCGACTTAGTCTGCTTTGATGTCTTAAATCATGAACTAATCGTTTCTGATTCACATTGGGAATAACTGATGCAGCATCCATGGAGTTCCACAGTACGTTTAGCTATTGATTTAGAGGCAATGGGTACGGGAGGGAAGTCCGCTGTTTTCCAGGTATAATCTTATGCAATATCTATCGGTTGTTACAATTGCTATTATAATTTTACATAACAATCTTAAAAGTACAATTTCCTTGGACCTGTGTGGCTTCCTTCTGACTGTTGGAAATATTTTCCGGATGTAGGCAGGCCCAAGTCCATGGGCTATCGAAAACTTTGCTTTGAGTGCGAAATATCCATCTGGTCAGATCATTGGACAGGTAGGTACTTGCAAATAATATTTCTTGCCCCCTGTGGTGGTATATTTACATTTGTATGTTACTGCTTTACTATCACAGGATCTGTTCTCTTCTGGTGTCATAAAATCTGCAACTGATTTCCAAGTATACAAGGAGGTTGCTGGACTCTCGGGATTGGACTTTGCTTTCACAGATAATACTGCTGTGTATCACACTAAAGTACATCCCTTCTCTAGTTTAAGTGTTTTTCGTCTTCTTTTGATCCCGGATTATATATGTAATATTTTATCGCTTGCATTGCAGAATGATAAGATAGAACTTATAAAACCAGGATCTCTCCAGCATCTTGGGGAAAACGTACTTGCTTTCCTCCTTCGGGTTGCTTCATCATCTGATCTGCCAAAGGATACAACACTACAGGAAGAGGAAAAAATCAACCCGGACTCAGCTGTCTATTTTGACATTTTGGTGATTTCCGAACCAATTATTCTGTTTACAATCTAGTAAGATTTGTACTCATAGAAAATTTTCATGTATCTCGTTCCTAATGGATTTCTTTTTTCCTCATGTCAATTCTCAGGGGAAGTATATGATTGTATACCGGCAAAGTTTTGCGAAAATGTTATACCTCTCAGTGATCATGCAATCGATTCTTTTATGGGTTATGTCTTTGTTCATGGGTGGTTATCCCACTGTTACATCACTGATTTTGTCCTGTTTAAGTATCATCCTTACATGGATATTCTCAGTAGCCTTCTCGGTAACAGTTGCCTTCATACTGCCCTGGATTTCTTCATCACCTGTACCTTATGCTTCAAGTCCATGGATGGCAGTCGGATTGTTTGTGTCGCCTGCAGTTTTGGGGTCAATAAGTGGTCAACATCTGGCTTTTGTTTTGCTTCGGAAGAAATTATTAAACGAAAACTTAGAGAAAAAGCATCTCTCACCAATACTAAGGGATAATTTGGCCAAGCTGGACACTGAAAGATGGCTGTTTAAAGCTGGTTCTATACAATGGCTTGTTCTTCTAGCCTTCGGAACATATTATAAACTTGGATCAACATACCTCGCCCTAGTTTGGCTAGTTCCTCCTGCATTTTCTTGTAAGCCAATCTTGACTAGCTTTGTTTTTATATAATGAACGATGATACTTTCTTTAAGTAAATGGAAGGCTTTAAAAAAGATGGTTTCTGATTATGGCTGCGTTAAGTTTAACTTCATCAAACCTATTGGTGTTCAGATGGATTGCTTGAGGCGACTCTAACTCCAGTCCGAATGCCAAAGCCCCTTAAAGTCGCAACTCTCCTTATCAGCCTGTCTATACCAATCTTGATTTCATCTGGCAGTTTTATTCAGTTAACGGGCACATTGATCGGCATGGTCGTTCGATTTGACAGGTAAACTGATTGGCACTATAATGTAAGATTCTTGATACAGATGCTGAACAGTAAATAGATGGGAGGGAGGGCAGGTTAGGACACTTTTTGAACATTGGGTGTTCCGGAGTCTTAAGGATTAGGAGATATAGGGACTATGAAACAAACATTAACTGCTTTTGATGTCCTTTGGTTATAAATTCACCTAATATGGTATTTTACGTTCTTCCTTCCCTTTAGAAATAATTAGAGTAACGCTTTCTGTTCCTTTGATAAACAGGCTAAGATTCTTTTGCCTACACTTAGATAGTGAAACAAATTGTTCCCCATGTGTTGGAATACTATTGCAATGAATCGAATAGTCAGTACATGCTTAAAAGAAGAAAGATATGCATTGAAACATACTGAGGATTAATGCTTCTGTGTTAATCTATTTTTGTTTAGCTTTAACGGATCTTATAGTGTAGCTGTTGTTTTCGATATTCCGTTGTGTAGGAACCCCGGCGGAACCCAAGAATGGCTAGGCAACGTAATGATTGCTGTTGTTATTGCTACTTTTGTAAGCCTGACTATGGTATATCTGCTGGCCTATATTCATCTATCAGGTAATGTTCTATTTTAAAGCTTTGTATTGGAATTTATGAAAATACCTACAAACTAATCAATTAAGCAATAATAGTTCTTCACAAACTTATGGTCACCAGGTGCAAAAAGGTCGTTAGTCACTGCATTATGCATTATCACTGCTCTCTCTCTTGCTCTTGTATCTTCTGGTGTTCTTCCTGCATTTACTGACGATACTGCAAGAGCAGTAAATGTAAGTCCCTCTTTGATTCCCGTACCAGTGGAGGTTCTTTCATTATTCGGAGATTGACTCAGCCATTCTATATGGTTGCTCTCTTGTAGGTAGTACATGTTGTGGACACAAGCGGGGATGATCAAGTTTCGTTCATTTCGTTATTCTCAAACACTCCTGGAAACCTGAACACGGAAGCAGAGCTAATCAAAGAAGATTTCAGATGTGGCAGAGAGAATAAGATCGATTTTGTCACTTTCGAAGCTAAATACAGTTGTGTGACCAACAAGGATGCCGAAGTTGGATGGGACAAGCAGAATATTCCAGTTCTGCGAGTCATAAACAACAAAGGGGAAGATGAGAGAAGAGTCACAGTGGTTTCAATGGATACAGGAGGCTCAACACGCTGGACTCTTGGCATTGACATGGAGGAAATAGAAGACTTCACCATGCAAGTAAGTGAGGAAGTAGAGGAAATGTTGATAGAACGAGGAGAGAAAAGTAGTAATGAAGAAGGATGGCATCAAATACAATTCTCAGGTGGGAAAATGGCACCGAAAAACTTTGTCTTAAAACTTTACAGAAAGATGGATGAGAAGAAGAAGGAACGACCTCTTTTGAAACTTAGAACTGACTTCAATCGTGTCACTTCAACAGTCCAAAGGGTTCTCCATAAACTTCCTTCGTTTTGCTCAATGTTTGGAAAATCCACTTCTCCTTTTACTCTTGCTTTCCTTACTTCTCTTTCTTACACCAAATAACCTCTTCACTTTATTGAGTGCTTCTTGCTAACATATTTTGTGATAAAGAAATATTGATTTCGTCTTATTAGCTATATGCTCTTTTCTTTGTTCAATATAACAACCGATATATATCACTTTTCCCATAGAAGTATCATATGGTAGCTTTTATATCAGAAAATTTTGATACCATTTAAATTCTATGTCCAAGACAAAAAGAATCTCATCATTTCATTGTTGAAAACAAGATTATATTATGTATATTGGTAGACACCATTTTAGTAGCGGATGTTTGTGGAGCCTTATCCAAAAAAGAAATCTCATCATTTCAAAGTTGTAAAAACATTTCACTTGTGACATGACAGATATATGAGGTGCAACTTTGCATAAAACTTTTTTTCTCTGCCGTCATAATTATAGTTATAGTAATAGTAAAAGAAATACAAAATTGAAATACATAATCGATGGAAGACGAAATATTTTTGGAAATTAGATCGAGAAAAAAAAGAGCTAAACAGAAACCCTAAAAAAATATTAAACTAGGACATTTGAAAATAAGAACATGAGAATATGTTAACCTTATACCAACGATCGAAACCATATTGCAAAGACTCCTATGGAAGAAAAGCGATATCTTTTAATATTCTAACATATTTGTAATTAAAATATCTATATAAAGAGCTTCAATATATATTATATATATAACAGAATTAACAAAATAAAAAAGACGTTAGAAGCATACCTCAACATTGGTTGTGCGTTTTTCTCGTATTGAAGCTAAATAAACAAAACACATAGTTATAGACATTTGACTTGCACAACTCTTGGCTTGTTGTCTATACTAATTAAAACCTTAACTTGTATCAAATCTTAACTACACGTGTCATATTCTAACCAATCTCTCACCTTCTACAAATAAACTTTTCCTCATCGACATACTTTTCTTTTTCCTTCTTTCTTGCCTTTCTCTGTTTTTGTTTCTCAACGCCTTCGGTTTCTTACCGTTGGCTTTGGAGAAATTCAAGCATTAGCAACTAGCCCACATATGTAACCAACGATTTGAATAATCTTAGGATCTTAAGTTCTTATCTTGCTTTTCTATCCCTTCTTGTCTATGGAAGACGTCGATGGTTTAGTTTATCTTCATGGAGATCTTGACCTCAAGATCATTGAAGCTCGACATTTACCTAACATGGACCTCGTCTCTGAAAGGATTCGTCGTGTTTTCAACGCATTTAATCTCTTCGATAACCATTGTGTACCTGCTAATAGTAGCCGTAGACGTTCACGTAACAATAATATAATCACAAGTGATCCATACGTTACTGTTTGTCTCGCTGGTGCTACGGTAGCTCGAACCCGTGTGATTGCGAATTCCCAAACTCCGGTTTGGGACGAGCATTTCAAAATTCCATTGGCACATCCAGTCTCCAAAATAGAGTTTTATGTCAAAGATAATGATGTTTTTGGAGCTGATCTAATCGGAATCGCAACGATTTCTGCTGAAAAAGTTAAGATAGGCGAGACGGTTAGCGGGTGGTTCCCGATAGACGGCTCGCCGAAACAAGATTCAGCAGTTAAATTGGAAATGAGATTTGTTCCTTGCGAAAGAAACAATCTTTATACTGGTGGAATTACATCTTCAGGGGTGGCTAATTGTTATTTTCCGGTACGGCCTGGTGGTCACGTGACATTGTATCAAGATGCTCACGTGCCGGAGAACATGCCTGAGATTGAGTTAGATGATGGAGTCTTTTACGAGCATGAGAAATGTTGGGAAGATATATGTCATGCAATATTGGAGGCTCACCATATGGTTTATATTGTTGGTTGGTCGATTTTTCATAAAGTAAAGCTAATTAGAGGCTTATCGAAGAAAGTACCAAATGGTGGGAATCTTAGTCTTGGTGATTTATTAAAATATAAATCACAAGAAGGTGTTAGGGTTTTGTTGTTGGTTTGGGATGACAAAACTTCTCACAGTAAATTTTTCATTAACACGGTAAGAAAATTCATCTGGTTGTTTTAAGAACATATATAGGAATGCTACAAATTTGATGAATTTGGTTATTGTTTTCATTGGTAACATTAAACTTGCCTTAACATTAACAATTGTTTATTTTGCTACCTATCAGATAAATGTTTAAAATCAGCAGTTGAAACAGACGTTCAGAAATCAGTGATTAAAACGATTATCTAGATTTCTTTTCAAATGAATTTACTTATGGTTGTTTGTACTAATCGCTACATCTTACTGCCCGTTTTCAAACAATTTTCTATTCTACCGTTCATTTTTGTTTTAATCGTTTTGTTCAAATGGAGTCACCAAACCTATTTTTTCGCTTTCAGACCGGAGTAATGCAAACGCACGATGAACAAACTCGGAAGTTTTTCAAGAGGTCTTTAGTGTCGTGTGTGTTGTCGCCGCGTTATGCTAGTAGTAAGCTTAGCCTTTTCAAGCAGCAGGCATGCTTTGTGTTATCATTCAATTACTACCTTTGTTCTATATTTCCATTTTCAAAAAACATTATTGTACAAACATGTGCATTTTAAATAAGTTTTAAACATCATGATAATGATCCTATTGTGTTTTGATGACATATATGAACTAGGTTGTGGGCACTCTTTTCACACATCATCAGAAATGTGTGATTGTGGACACACAAGCATCGGGAAATAACAGAAAGATAAGTGCTTTTATTGGAGGACTTGATCTCTGTGATGGTCGATATGATACACCTGAACATAGAATCTTCAAAGATTTAGATACTGTCTTTGAGGGTGATTTTCATAACCCTACACTTTCAGTAAGTTCTTTGTTTTCATATCTTACTTTGTTTATATTAGATATTGTAAAATCCTAACTACACAATTTGATAATGAAAGGGAGGAACCAAAGGACCTAGACAACCATGGCATGATCTTCATTGCAAAGTTGAAGGGCCAGCAGCTTATGATATCCTTACAAACTTTGAACAGCGTTGGAAAAAAGCCACAAAATGGTCGGAAATTGGTCAGAAATTCAAGAGGGTTACTCGTTGGCATGATGATTCTCTAGTAAAATTGGAACGAATATCGTGGATCTTATGTCCTTCCAAAACAATTTCGACTAATGATGCATCTTTATGGGTCTCTACGGAAGAAGAAAAACAAAACTGGCATGTCCAGGTTAATCAGCTTTGTCCTTTTTTCTCAAATGTTTGTTTCAAAACCTTTTAATCATGTTAACATGCTCGTGTTCGAGTGGTAAAGCAAAAAGAAGTCAAGATACAATACGTTACCTGAATTTATACTTCCCTCACCTTGTGTGCGACATTTAGAGATTTTACCTAACTTCCGGGTGTAACCGAACTTAAGACGTTAATTAGAAATAAGCTACCTGAATTCGAACCACCTGGATCTCTTTATGATTTTAACAAGAACATGGTTTAGATCACTACCTAACCTTGTCTCTCATTGACTATAGGTGTTTAGGTCAATTGATTCAGGGTCATTGAAAGGATTTCCTAAAGATGTTTATAAAGCTCACGCACAGGTTTTACCTTTATAAGCACAACTTTAGTAGCTTTTTATTCCGTAATTTTCAAATTATTTGACATACTTATTTTTGCATTCTTACTTAATGTCAGAATCTTGTGTGTGCTAAGAATCTTGTGATCGAGAAGAGTATTCAGACAGCATACATCCAAGCAATTAGATCCGCACAACATTTTATATACATCGAGAATCAATATTTTATTGGATCATCATTTGCATGGCCAAATTACAAAGAAGCAGGTTTTTCAACAAACATACAATTGCTTGTAATAGCTTATCAACTATCTCATTCTTAGCTTTGTTTATCTGCTTAATTACTTAGGTGCTGATAATTTGGTTCCAATAGAACTTGCATTGAAGATTTGCAGCAAGATAAGGGCTAAAGAAAGGTTTGCAGTTTACATAGTAATCCCTATGTGGCCTGAAGGAGTTCCTTCCTCTGCACCTGTCCAAGAGATTTTATATTGGCAGGTAATCAATTTTTGTATTTTTCAAAGTGCAATAAGATTTCCTTCAATAATGATTCATTAATTAGGTCATCTTCTTTTAATCATGCAGGGGCAAACGATGCACATGATGTATGAGATCATAGCAAAGGAAATAAAAGCCATGAAACTGGAGAATGTTAGCCCACGAGACTATCTCAACTTTTATTGTTTAGGTAAACGGGAGGAGTTGCAGTCTGATGGAAAAAGTGGCACAGAAAATAGAGAAATGGTAAATGAATTTTTCTTGTGGGTAGCTTGAAAAATAACGGAAAAAGAAACTGAAAAGTCATGAGAAAACCACAAAAAATGCCTGAATAACCATGAAAAATGTCTAAATAGCCACAACCAAATTAGTCACGATCCCATAAACACAAAAAATTAGCCACGAAAAAATGTTCGGATCCAGAATCCTATTACATGGTAGTTTCGTGGCAATTGGATCGTGACTAATTTTTTTTATGGCTATTTATGCATTTTTCGTAGTTTTTCCATGGCTTTTAAGTGTCTTCATCCCTTGTTTATTTCTCAATATAAGTTCAAAATCATGTTTTATAATCATATATATTGATCAGGTCTCAGCATCTCAAAAGTGGAAAAGATTCATGATCTATGTACATGCAAAAGGAATGGTAGTGGATGATGAGTATGTGTTATTAGGCTCTGCAAATATCAACCAAAGATCAATGGCAGGATCACGTGACACAGAGATTGCAATTGGAGCATACCAAAAGCAACATACATGGACTCATAGAAAAAGACATCCTCGTGGCCAAGTTTATGGATACAGAATGTCTCTATGGTCAGAACACATGGGAGAAATTAAGGATACATTCAAAGATCCTCAAAGTTTAGAATGTGTGAAGAGAGTTAATATGATTGGTGAAGATAATTGGAAGAAATACACAGCAGATAACTTTTCACCTTTACAAGGTCATCTATTGAATTACCCACTTGCAGTTGATAGCAATGGAAAAGTTACCAATTTGCCTGGTTTTGAAACTTTTCCAGATGTTGGTGGTAAAATTCTAGGTACTCGAACTAATCTTCCTGATGTTCTTACCACATAGTTCGGTTTTAACACTGGCTTGAAGAAGATGTTATGAACTAAATTGTGTATTTTGTATTATTTGTTCTCTATATAAATAAAAGTATAATGAATACTTTTAATTTATATCAGTATCTAATGTTATAAATTGTTGAATGTTATATAATAAAGTCCCAAAAATCTTGACGAGAACTATTATAAGAGTTGCGTGATTTGTAATAATGTTTCATGTTTTGCTTAGTAAAATTAATCCATTTATCAGATTTCTTATTACTAATCCAGAGTCTAAACCATACCTTTTTTATGGGGGTGACATATTTGCTACGAAAAAATCACAAAATTTCATTAAATATGTGTGAAAATAGATATTAAAAAACATTAAATAGCAACTGTCTATCTATGATGGTTCGGAATGTTGTGATCAAGGAGATGGATCCAAGCGCTAAATACATCGCGGGTTCGATTCTTCCAACAATTAAAACTAAATTACATTTATTTCGGACATTCTATAAAGATATGAACTTATATGTTTTCGGATCATTTGACTATTAGGAATATATATATATATATATCTAACTACGAATAAATAGTGAAATAAACATTATATTTTTATGGCTAGATATTATGTGAATAAATAGTGACTATCTAATTATCCTATGTGTCATTTTCTTTGAGTGTTATATCAATTTAACAATTTTACCAAAGTTATTTTCCATTTTTATTTGTTGTTTCCCAACATAAACTAATTTTATTAATCTTGAATATCATCATTTGTCAAAAAGTTGGTTCAATTCACTTGCTTTTAATTTTTTTTTTTAACAACGGCATAATAATTGAAGACAACCGCAAAACAGAAAGAGCGTCACCGATCATAAGGTGGATCCTTTGCCCTCCTGGCTAAAAAGTCCGTTTTATGATTAAGCAACCTCGGAATAACCGACAGGGAGAAAACCAAAAAGTTAGAAGACAACCGCTCAAAAACTTCTTGATAAGCCCTGAAAGCTTGCCACTCCTCTGGTTGCTCTAGAATCCGCACCACCGTCTCGCAGTCTGTCGAAACTTCGACTTCTAAAACATTAAGGGCCACCAGTGACTCCATCGCCCAAAGCACTGCGTCCACCTTCGCGTGATTGACTGAAAGACTCCTGGGAATACCCTTTGCCCCCTGATGCTCTCTTTCCACTGAATCTGCGAAGCAATACCAACCTAGTCCGGGAAACGGTCAGTATCCTTCCAGGACGCATCCACAAAACATATATACCTTGTGAACTGCATATTAGCTGTGGTAGGAAAAGCTAGTTGGACTTTTGTGACATAAGATCCAGAGATTCCAACATATCTCGGTCCTTCGTCACTCGACACTTCTGCAACCGCCGACAACCATTCTTTCTGATTCTCAACTGCGTTAGTCAAAACCACTTGAGGATTTAAATCCTTGCTAGGTAAACAGAACTCGTTTCTTGCTTTCCAAATCTGCCATATAATCCATGGAAACTTCTTCCCTTCCACCTTCCCCCTTAGACGAAAGAGGTAGTCTAGATTATACCGTATTGACTCACCCGGAAAAACATCTGGTGCCAACGGAATACTCGACATTGCCAACACCTGGATAGCTGGTGGGCATAAAAATAGTACATGATTGATAGACTCCTGCTCTGCACCACATCGTAAGCATCTCATATCACAATTTATCCCTCTGTGTACCATATTCTTACTTACTGCAACACATCCAGACAAAGCTTGCCAAATGAAATGCTTAACTTTATTTGGACAATCTAATTCCCAGAGTTGTCTATATAAGACCTCAAAATTTGGTCCGGCCATAGCCTGTCCGGTATTTGACATCTCTTCCGCAACGCGGTATCCTGACTTAACCGTATACCTTCCTGTTATTGTAAAGTGTCAGCCCCAATAATCTTAGCGATCCTGTATTGACACGGGAATACCAAGAATTAATCGTACATCTCGGGGGTCAAAATACTGACGCACTAAAACCTCTTTCCACTTTCCCGTATGTCTATCTAAAAAATGATCGACTGTCAACTCGGGAAATAAATTCAGATTCGACCATAACGCAGGCCTAGGACTCGTATCCGGCATCCAAGACTCAAACCATGCCTTAGTTGATTTCTCATTCCCTATACGCCTGACACATCCCTGGACAACCAGATTTTTTGCCGAACACAAGTTTCGCCACCCATATAATGTCAAAGCTCTTGTGGATACCTCTAATAAACAATGATCTTTATAATACCTACCATTCAATATTCTCGCTAATAATGAATCTGCATAGTCCAAGACACTTACTTTTAATTTAAATTAGTATCAAATGGTAAATTTAATTCCTACCTAATTTTAGTTGAAAAGAGCTTTGCTATAAATCAGTGCCTATTAATTTACTTATTGTTGAAAAATCATCATTTACAAGAGAACATAATAAATAAGGACAAGTATTACACATCTGTTGGTGTGATATTTTCGTGGAAAAGAATATAACAATACTTAGACACGTGGATGTTTCTTCCATCACGTGGATTTTTTTTTCTTTCATAATTAACGTCTCATTTACTCTATTTTCTTTAGACATATATAAAATTCTAAGAAAATGTGTAGAGTGTGCCAATATGCTTGCATTATTTGGAGTGATTTTATCATCGTGCTTAATAAAAGATTACATAATATTGCATCGTGCAATGAATCTGTAATAATTGAGAAGTGACGTGACATCATTGATCATTCAGTTCCTGTTCAAACACAATTGATAAGAAGAGATTGTACCGAATGATGTCGGCAGTTAACAAGTGATAGTAAACGATATGCAACCATTCAAATCGGACATGAACTCATTTAACTTATCCAGACTGTACCACCGACGAATCCTTTTGGTCGGTCTTCCACAAAATTTTCTTCGATTTGTTTATTTCATTTGGTCCAGGTCTTCCGTGTGAACATACTCTTTTGGCTATTATCACGTGTTACGTACATACTTTCATTTCTTTTTCTTTTTTGATGAAATACTTTCATTACTTTACATTTAAAACATATAAATGTACTACATTTGTAACTAAGTAATTAAATTTCTATATACAAAAATATAATTAGATATATAATCTTATTAATCAATTTTAGAATAAATGGTTTATTAAATTGCAAATTAACCGGTAGTTAAAATTATCTAGCTAATGACTCCAAAAAAAATTAAAGATACTTTTGAAAAGTGAATTTTAAACTATAATTTAGAATGATTATAAATGATTGAATAAATTTGCACGTGTCGCTATTTTTATGACGGCTAAATACAGCCAAGTGAGATTGGCCGTAGACTCCGGGCTATATAAGCCTTTGCTTCTATATTATATCTCTATAACAATCACGTACACAAAATATAAAATAAAAACGACAAAACAATTGTCTTAAGTGAGGAATATACACAACACAAACGTGGCGAATCAACGTGAGTGGAACGAAGGAACCAGCAATGGTCAATACTACTATAATGCCGAAGAAATAACAAGAATCATTAACGAGCCTGAATATTATCCTCCGGGATATAACTTGTCAGCCACCGCGATTTCGGCCATGGTGTCTGTTCTGACCAATGTTGTCTCCGGTGAAACCAAACCCTCCGCTTCTGCCACGTGTTCGACCGGTCACAATAGTGAAATAGAGGAGTTTTCTGTGCCTCCTCAACCTTTGGTTTCCAGTTCAGTAGGTACGTGTGTGTTTTTCTTGTCAATATCGATAAAGTCCGATAGATAGTCCAAACGATACTCTAAAACCCCAAACAACAATATATTGAGATTATGCGATTTTCATACTACAAAAAGTTTAAGTTATTATGACGAAAATGTAACGGTTAAAAGTATTAGTCACAGCAAATACATCTAGCTTAGTGTCAGGTCTTAAGTCCACTTAAGGCAGCACATTTGCATAATCCGGATTCGAGTCCCCATACCTATATGATGTAGTAATTTGGTTATTGGGTCAGTCAGTTGTGGCTCAATATGATCTGCCGTTGACAGAAAGAAAAAAGTATTAGTCACAAATTTGTAACGTTTATATGTACAATTTCTATTTGTTACGATTTCATAAAATTTTAAATAGGTTTTTGTGATTTTTTCGTAATGGTTTATGAAAAAAATATTACTAAATTTATTTTTGACAAATATTACGATATTTTTTGTTACAAATAAACATATATCGTCATTATCAGATCATCAATATTTTATATTGTATAGGAATATTTGTTATTACGGGAAAGTTAGTCTGATATGTGTTTGTTGCAATAATCAATGAAATAGTGACAGAAGAATGTGAAGGGTCAAAGCCTTTTCAGAAGCCAAAGAGATATAGAGGAGTAAGGCAAAGACCATGGGGAAAAGGGGCGGCCGAGATTCGAGATCCTCACAAAGCAATACGTGTTTGGTTAGGCACTTTCGACACAGCTGAAGCTGCGGCAAGAGCTTACGATGCTGCTGCACTACGCTTTAGAGGAAGCAAAGCCAAACTCAATTTCCCTGAATATGTTGGAACTGAGACGTTCCAACGAGATTCTCATTTCTTACAAAACTCAATGCAAGCTTCTCCGACGTACTTGGATCAGTGTCCAACTTTGGAGCAAGAACAACCATTAGTAGGAGTTTTGGAGCCAAAGGAAGAGGAAAAACACTTTTTCACACAACCATGGACCCAATATGATCAATACAATTACCCTAATTATTCTGGCTAATTATTAAGGGTAAATAATATATTTTCTATCAAACATGTGATTTCAGTACTCCTAGTACAACTTTTGGATTTGGTTCTTGGATATTTTATTGAATGTTTTGAAAATGTCATGTCCATGATTTATTAGTGTTAATATAATGTTCAATCAGCTAATCTATGTATAATGATAAGTATGTGATACTTGCTGGCAACGAATACCACAAATAAAATTGATTGATCTTTAAATTGTATATTTTAGATTAGAAAAATTACAATTTTTGATATGGGATATCAATCAAATTCTAATATTATCTACCCAAGATAATAATTTGCGATCAATTTTATTCTTTTAGAAATTGTTGCGACGGGATCCTGATAATCATGTAGTAATGCAATTATTAAGTTATGTTATATAAATAACAACAACAAAAATGACAACTTTACGTAAGGTAAGCAAAAAAACAGATTAAAAATAAATACCGTCAAACTTCAGATCAATCAGAGATATAATTCGTAAAAGTTTTGAATATCAAACACTTCACATTTATTTATATTTTGAAGTTATATCCAATTTAATAATTTGAAAATTACTGTTGGGCTTTAAGCCCAATAACAAAACGGCTACATTTGAGAATACATCAGACCTAGATGGTCTTCTTATAAGACGAAACTAGGGTTTTGTCATCGCTTCTCTCTTGCAGTCCTCATCGTTGGAGTTCAGCAGCAGGAGGCATCAGGTTTGTCTTATTGAGCTTCTCTATTTCTTATGATTCTATGATTACTTAGCGTGAATTCACCAGGAAAATGTTAACTTTATTCCGATAAGAATTTAGAATTGTTCATTTCGAATCACTGTGTTTGAATGTGGTTTTTGATGAAATCATTGTATCATACTCTATAGAAGCTTCATTTCTTGCTCTGATTGTTGTCGTTGAATTTGACATTTGAGGTTAGAAGGAGAAGAATGTCTCACAGGAAGTTTGAGCACCCAAGGCACGGTTCTCTTGGTTTCCTTCCCAGGAAGAGAGCTAACCGTCACAGAGGAAAAGGTTTCACATTTTTTGATTCGTTGAGTTCCTTTTAAATTGATTTGATTTTGTGTTTCGATTTTTTGGTTTTAACTCAATTTTGTTTTTGGTTCATCAGTGAAGGCTTTCCCTAAAGATGACCAATCCAAGCCTTGCAAGTTCACAGCTTTCATGGGTTACAAAGCTGGTATGACTCACATTGTCAGAGATGTCGAGAAGCCAGGATCCAGTAAGTATAGTTTGTGTTATACTGATTTGTTTTATAAAAGCTTGTTTAATTTTTGAGTCTTTTAACATTGTATTTTTTTATTCTTATGTAGAGCTTCACAAGAAGGAGACATGCGAGGCTGTTACCATCATTGAGACACCTGCTATGGTGGTTGTTGGAGTTGTTGCCTATGTGAAGACTCCCCGTGGTCTGAGGTCCTTGAACACTGTCTGGGCTCAGCATTTGAGTGAGGAGGTTAGGAGAAGGTTCTACAAGAACTGGGCCAGGTCTAAGAAGAAGGCTTTCACCAGTTACGCCAAGCAGTATGAAAGCGAGGATGGAAAGAAGAGCATCCAGGCTCAGCTTGAGAAGATGAAGAAATACGCAACAGTCATCCGTGTTTTGGCCCACACTCAGGTAATTTTGTATTTTAGTGTCTTCTTTAATGTAAACATCTTCTGTATTTTGTTATTGCTGACAATTTTATTATACTTTTTCTCTCTCCCTGCAGATCAGGAAGATGAAGGGATTGAAGCAAAAGAAGGCTCACATGATGGAGATTCAGATCAATGGTGGTACTATTGCCCAGAAAGTTGACTTTGCTTACAGTTTCTTTGAGAAGCAGATCCCAATTGACGCAGTTTTCCAGAAGGATGAGATGATTGACGTGATTGGTGTCACAAAGGGTAAAGGTTATGAAGGTGTTGTTACCCGTTGGGGTGTGACTCGTCTTCCTCGTAAGACTCACAGGGGTCTGCGTAAGGTTGCTTGTATCGGTGCATGGCATCCAGCTAGAGTGTCCTACACTGTAGCTAGAGCTGGTCAGAACGGTTACCATCACCGTACTGAGCTGAACAAAAAGATTTACAGGTTGGGAAAGGTCGGCGCTGAGACTCATTCTGCCATGACCGAATACGACAGGTTAGTAACTTTCGTTTTGGGCATTACTCATCTGGTTAGTGATTAGTTTTTTATTTATACTGATGATGTTTTGTGACTGACAGAACCGAGAAGGAAGTGACTCCAATGGGAGGATTCCCTCACTATGGTATTGTAAGCAGTGATTTCTTGATGATTAAGGGATGCTGCATGGGACCAAAGAAGAGAGTTGTGACTCTGCGTCAGTCACTGCTTACTCAAACATCTCGTCTTGCCATGGAGGTGATTAATCTCAAGTTTGTTGATACTTCTTCCAAGTTTGGACATGGTCGCTTCCAGACCTCCCAGGAGAAGAAGAAGTTCTACGGTCTTGTCAAGGCTTAAGTCTTTTCTTGTTATTCTATTACAATTTTTTCTTAGAAAGTTTTCTGTTTGGGTATCTTTGATGCTACTTGTCTCAAGAGAGATGCTATCCTTTAAACAATCAAATGCAGTTTTTGTTTTTCATTTTAGAGTTCTTACTGTTCCGATAA
This sequence comes from Lepidium sativum, assembly GCA_023374145.1. Classification (NCBI taxonomy): domain Eukaryota; kingdom Viridiplantae; phylum Streptophyta; class Magnoliopsida; order Brassicales; family Brassicaceae; genus Lepidium; species Lepidium sativum. Next base: position 43,157 of record JAKUCM010006000.1, read on the forward strand.
CAATGGATTCTGTTCGTTAACGTTTTAAGAGTTCAACCGTACTAGAAAGATATGATACATACTTAATTATTTATTGTCCTATGTAATCCTCTCTTCAGACAAAAGGTTTGGTTTTGAAAGAACTAATGAATACCAGCGTTATAAAAGAAAAGTGCAAAACATCTAATAGAACAAACAAACATTTTTGGAAGAACGTTCTATAACAAAAACATACCGAGTATAAAATAGAGAAATTCAAACGGGTAACCACACGTTTTGTAGGGTTACGGTAATTGGACCTCAAATTACAATTACCACATAAACTTTGTGTCTCTGTTTAATTGCACATAATTGCGATGAAAACAGTCTAGTTCCACATACGAATCCCATTTCTCGGTTTTTAAAGGTTAACCGTACGATCCAATTAAAACCAAACTGAGTCCACATTTATGACCCAACTAAATTTTGGATTTGGTTTGGTTTTAATTGGATTGTACGGCTAATCTGTAAGAAACCAAACTCATATGTGGAATTAAATATTTCATCGCAATTGTGTGCAATTAAACAGAGACCCAAAGTTTATATGGCAATTGTAATTATATCAAAGTTTTGAGGTGCAATTAAACCCCGTCAAACCTAATTAGGAAAGTAATTATGTATCGTGCACTAGGTACCTGTACCAGTTCACTCATGTCTTAACACATTTTTTTCTCTCTTTGTCTTCCTCTTGGTCATAACAATGTTTCTTCATTCGGATTTTAATTTCAATTTTTATTATTCGATTTACCTTTCTTTCCTTCTTTAATACTCAGACATTGGAGACTCTGTTTTCAAAATCAGATTGGTACTTAAACTCAGATGCTTGTAACAAGGGATGATCTGAAGCTGGCTTATTTAACTCCAATGAGGACAGATTTATGCTTCGATGGCTCTGTTACACATTAATTGTTTTTGTTTTGTATGTATATGTGGTATACTTGTTTAATAGAGCTTTGTTGGCGGTTATTTTCTTTGTATTCACTGATTGTTGGTTTTTTGAGCAAAGACAAATTGTGTACTAGTATATGATTTATGCACATAGGACCCCTTAAGCGAGAACAAAATTTGCTATATGTCTTTGTTAAACTTATTACATGCCTATCATTATTCCGTAACATGTATGTTTACTTGTAAACATCTTACACATAAAATAAACCTATATGCATATGAGTACCTACCATTCTTAGTGGTGTAACTATAATGTTACCTTCGATAACAAAATACTTATCAAGTATAATTTGTCATATAGGCCACATGGTCATCATTCTCATACTTTTTCTACTCACACCAAGAGAGACCTATAATATCAATTCCCAATCTTCATTGGTGTACGTGTATTCCTTGTTTTATTCTCATATAACATCACGACCACCGTTTCTCACTTGTATGTATTTGTCGCCTCTAGTAAGTAACAATTTACCATATTTATTACATGCTTACACAAAAGTTTGGACATTTACATGATCACTTAAACGTATTCCACCGTCTCTATGTCATAAATGTTAAGTGAAGAAGTAATGATTTAAATATTTCTATTCCCTTTCATCCATCTCTTTTCTATTTCCATTGGCATCACACTGCCAAATGTTTTTGTCTCGTTGAATTTTTTTTTTTCTATTTTTTATTAGATGAAAGAGAATTTGGAGACATTTGAGTTAAATTTATGGTAGATCTCGTAGTTAAATCTTTAATTTCTAAAACTCATGTATATTCACGTAATACTTAAAAAATCCATGTACATTCACCTAAATCATCCTATAAATTATGGCAAAAATGCAAGGGACAAAAACTGGAAATGAGATTAACAGAACAATAAATGATACAATATTACTACATTTTCCTTTTTATGTCTTTATTACCATTTAATGTTGAGCTCATGATATCAAGGCAAACAATTTAAACCAACAAGTTAAAGAAAGAAATGAAAAGAGGAGTGAGAGTCCGAAGGAGTAGAAGAAAGTGTAAAGTCCAAAGCAAACATACATTGATTAATCCTCACCAAAGCCTAATGTTATTAGGAGAAGAAGGAGAGGTCTTTTCGTGGTTTCTAAATCGTCTGTAGCTGGGAGAAAGATATTCTGATGATTGATCCGCCTAAAGAAGTAGCGTGCTTGCAAACTAGTGCTTCTGCAGCTTCTTCTTCATTCTCAAACTGCACCAGAGCTTGCTTTTTCCCGTTCATTTCAAACACTTTTGTATTCACTATTGAGCCATGTTCTTGGACATAGTTCACAACTTCTTCCTCTGTCACGTCTTGTGGAAGAGTTGATAGGTGAATTATCTTTGTAGGGGAGCAGCAATAGCGGTAGTTCTTTGCAGCATTGCGGATGAAGCGGTTCAGGTTCGAGTTTGCATAATCATGAGAGTCTGTGCCTGGTGTTATGTTTGGATGCTTTGAGAAGTTCACTTCTAGTCGCTTACCAAAAAGCATCGCTCCCTGCAAGAAACACAACATAACACATATAAACACTCTTGAATGCCTGTATGTATATTCATCAAGCAAGGATATGGACGAACCTTGAGGAAATGTACTGCAAGTTCAGCTTGAAAACCATCGCCCATTTGGACAAGGGCATGGTCGGGTTTGTTCCGAAGAAGCTTAATCCTTACAATATTTCCATAAAGAGAGAAAAGATTGAATAGCTTATCCTCATCAATACTCTGAAACAAATGAATCTGGTAAGCCCGGTTGTTATCCAAGTTGTCAACAGCAAAGGGAAAATGGCCAACTTACATCTGCATTCAGGTTGGAGACAAGGACTGTACACCTATCATTTGTGCCAGTTATACCTGGAGGCAAGCCTCCTCCAAAGGCAGCTGCAATTGCAGCTGTGTTTGCCATCTAGTTTTTTAAGTAAGAAGCAGAGAGGCAAAGATTAATTATGTACATAATTTAACGAATAAAGAACTCAAGAATAGACCCAGAGGATCATTCGAGAAAAGCAGGGTAAGCAGAAACTAGCAGCCATTTAGAGAGCATATTCAATAGAAGAGTAATTTTGGCGAGATCTTGACCAGTCTTGACCAAAAGAGTTGCTAAAACCATGCGTCATGAGCATAGCATTACCCACCTGAGGATACGCCACTGGAAAAATGAAATACATGAATTAGCAAAAATTGACGCTACAAAAGAACCACGCAGAGAGTTAAAATCGTGTAAGACACATACCTCCTACTTCACCATAGCCAGGCTGCAAGAAAGAAAATCATAACATTAAGACAACATAAAAGGATAAAATCATATGTAGTTAATAAGTAAAGTTGGTCATACATGCGATGAACGGCCTTTTTGCTCTGATGGCAGGTTTGGATTCGTATAATCCCTATATAAAGGCAACGTTAATCAGGCATGAACACCAAGAGACCATCAGATCATATAACTGTAAAGAAGATGGAAGCAGGGGTTACATGATCCATACCTAGATCGATCGTTGTTGTAGTTTACTTGCAGCTCCTCAAGGCTAAAAAGAAAAGCCCGGGTCAATACTCACAACACTATGGTCAAAACTATAGAAACTAAAAAGGTAATAAAAAGCCTTCAAAAACTTACTTTGAGAACTGGATATCTAATTGACAACACCCGTCATAAATGTTACGACCCTGTCACAAGAAAGGCAACCAATATTATTTCAGTTATTAAAAAAGTAAGGCAAACCTCAGTTTTTCGGCAAAACTCTTATTTAAAAGACATAAAAAACTACCTGTAGAGCAGTTCTAGCTGATGCAGCACACTGTTGTACCTGATACTGTATAAGAGCTTGAAAACCTAAACAGTCCCACAACAACGCTTAAAAATTAAAGATAATCAAACCTTCTATTATTGAAGGCGAATAACATGAAACAGATTTAACTGCCAAGAAATTCTACAAACAATACAAACCATCTACTAGAAACTCATCAAACATAAGAGGTAAACAGAATAGAAGTGGGAAGGAAGAAAACACGGAGAAGCTGACCAGCAGACTTCTGAAAAGTGACAAGCTTCTCGACAAATCCATAGGGCGAGAAAACTTGATGCAGCACGTCAACTGTAATTGGATACAGCATGTGATGGATTGTGACTAAGAGAATACGATTCGGCTGTTCATTCACCATCCCAAAGCAACCACCAGTCAGAAGAAAGTCAGAAAGAAGAGAGAAGAAAAGAAAGGTGAATAGAGGGCAAAAAAAGAAGTGACACGGTTAAGAACTACGAGGAAATGTAAGATGCAAATTTGACAGAAATGAAATGACAAGACAGTAAAACAAGATGCTTTTGGGTATAAACTTAAGATTCTCATTTAAATTACCTCATCTTCTCGTCCATGGATATTCTGTTCTATTGTTGTCAGTTCTTGATGAGAAGAAAATTGGACATAGACATTCCTACCTCTACAATTAAAAATCAGAACGAATGGTTAAAAGAATACAAACTTAATGCAGACAGAATGTAGCAGAAAGAAAAAAAGATTGACTCTGACTGGCAACAAACCTTATGGTTGGCTGCACATTGGTAAAAAACTGAAGGGCACTGATTGCTGCATTGACATCTTGCATTTGTAGAAGAGCCTTCAAAAAGTAGAAAAGAAATCTCATGTAAGCCATAAGTTTTCTTAAAAGAAGCAGACATGAAAGAACATGAAAGTAAAAGTTTTTAGAGACCTGATTCTTTGCCCGGAGCATCACAAGCTTAGTTATGACCCCAAATGGTTGAAAAAGCTGAAGCAAATCATTCTGATGAACAAGAAACAATTAAGCTTAAAAGTCAAGCACTTTGTTTAAACACAGCTTACTTCAGAAATTAAGAGAAAGAAGAGAGTTTTATTGTTGTTTTTACTTCAGAAATCTCATGACCAACATTACGAACATGTATGACTTTGGAAGATTCCGCCATTTCAAAACCTGAAACCCACAAATAAAAAGACTCAATTCAGAGTGCGACGCATCAACCAATCAAAACAAATTTCCCGCTCACAGAATCAAAATCGACAGTTCTAAATTATGTTTGGAAAGGAAGTAGATTCAAAAATGATTTTCCCTTGGTTCCAATTAAGAAAACACAAACATCGATCAAAGAATAAATACAACATTGGAAAATGAGAGGAAGAAATCAGGTGAACAGGAATCGAATTGAAGCCAATAAGACATCAAAAAGTATCTCGAAAATCGCAGAGAAGCACAAACTCAGGGAGAGATAAAGAGAGAGAAAGATAGAAGTTGGCTTGCCTGAGAGAGACAGAGTGAGGACAGAGAGAGAATCTGAGAAGAGAAGAAGTGTAGATCGAAGGAAGGGGCTTGAGAGAGTGTCGTCGTCAATCTTAACCCTATCTACTAATTATCATACAGTATCCGAGTCTCTATCTCATTTTCATGCCTCCTCTGTCTTTTAACTCCAGAACCTTTTTTTTCCTTGTCAGATTTCAACTTCATTAATAAATTTCCTAATACTCTGACAAAGCGAGAAGGTTTCCTGTTTTTTTTTTTCTTTTTCTGAACATAAAGTCTTAATTACCCATTATAGCAATTTTCTGAGTGGAACTCTAGTAAGAAAAATCGCTAAAATAAAGTTAGCTACTCGATCTAAACAATTCTACATATAGCATTAGTTTTAGATTGAATAATTAGAATAACACTAAATTTACTAACGACAGATGTAGTTTATTTTGTGTTTTTTTTTCAATATTGAATCACAAATGGTCAATTCATTAGTCAAGTTCTTGCAAATGCAAGTGGAGAGACTCGATCCCACGATGTGCAAGTGCACATGACTCTTGTAGATTTACCACCTACAACTTGCAGTTTATTTTGTGTTTAGCACCGACTTATTTGTATCATAGATTTATTTTTAGGTTTTCAGTGATTTATATTTAATTACCACCAACTTATTTGTTTGGTTACCACTAAACTATTTTTGAGATTGTCTAGTTACTACCAACTTATTTTGTGTTTCCCACCGATTTTGTAAGATTATGAGCGATCTATTTTGTAATTTCTTAGTAACCATATTTTGTGTTTACCTCCATTTTATTTTGTAATAGCGAATTATTTTGTAGGTGTGAGTTAGACATATGCTACTTACACATGAGACTAAGTACCCTAATTAGGGAGATAAGTACCCTAATTAGGGTGATAAGTACCTTAATTAGGGTCATAGGGTGAAGATAGATTCATAGCCCACTTGACAAACTTTATGGACAGAGATACTTGAAACAGTATTGTCACATTTTACCCAATTTTGTTGGTTCATGAGTATCAATAATATAACATAAACTGTATGTAGTTAGAAACACAATGTATTACTGTGATGGTTTAAAGTTTTTCCCTGAACAAAAAGATAGTTTAGGGCTGAGTACATATTTGTTATTTCCTTGGATCAAGATATCAGATCACACGAGCCAAAATCCAAAACAACTCAAGCAAACAACATATTACACTTCGAAGCGAGACACCAAACGTGAGATCTCACCATAACATAGTTCGGTTAGAAGGTCTGCATAGAGTAAGCAGTGATACGAGAGTAGGAGAATGTTTACTGTTTGATCCTCACTCGATTCTTCCCTCTCGCCATTGATACTCCTAAAGCTAAATTCAACTGGACTCCTGAACTTTTGCAGGTAAGGACAGCCATGAGCGAGGGAACTCCACGCGACTTGTGAGATGTCCATTACACAACTCAGAATCTGCCTAGATCTTTCTTTGTTATTTGTGTGTGAAGTGGAAGTTCCCAGCATAAGACATTTGGTACATTTGACATCACATTCTTTAGAAGATTCCATCAAATATTTCTGGGCCAAATTGAACAAGGAATCTCCAACATTTTTCCAGAAATTTGCGGCAGAAAGAGCAAAAGATGGCTCTACAGAGAAAAGATGGTGAGATACACCTGCAAGGAAGAAAGAGTAGGCTGCACTTATCCTCTGCATCTCAAAAGCCTTCCCTAAATTAGTTTCAAAATCAATCGAATGGATTTTGTAGGCAGTCGACAGAGTAATGTATGCATTCAAAGCGACATGGTGAATCGGATGTAACCACAGACGACGAGGCTGTGAACCTGCTTTGATCTGGATGCCGTGATGCATTACATTTTCAATCTTCTCACAACAAGTTTTAGGAGTTATGCTGTCTGATAAAAAATCATCTATTGCTTCTTGGATATGATCAGTCATCATTCCCACTGCTTCGTCCTTATTGGTGGTTCCATAATTAAGACCAACCGTTATTTTTCCAGGCTCCAAGGAAAGAACTCCCTGATAAGTGCATCATAAACATAAGCTATTTTAAGAACACAGCTAACTCAAACTCAGCCATCGAAACAAAAGATAAAGTTTCTGGCAATCTATAAAACTGAAACTTCGATAGCTTTTGATAGACATTATTGACTACTGAGCAAACACAACAAAGAACACAGATAAAAGAATATTATTTTTTCCCTACGTGTTGTCAAGCCTTTGTTGTACGAAAAGCTGATTGATACCTCTAAAATAGAGTCCACATAAGCAGGAGGAGAAGCTGCACATCGTCCACAGTTACATATAAATCGATATTTGGACCACAAATCTGACTGCCTCAATCCCTAATGATATAAAAAGTAATACACTTTCAGGCATATTAAGAATGTACCTTCTTTCGAGAGAGTGTTTTTCTCTTAAAGCACAAGAATTTGGACGAGTAAGAGATATAAACAAACCTTGGGTTGAAGTAGGTCGATGTATGATACATAGATCTCTTCACCACTCTCGATCTTCTTAATACTTCTAGTAATTACCTTTGGTCCATATCCCACTTTTTTGCCTGGAAAAAGCTCAACATAAAATGGAGAAACATCGAAAACAATTCAAACGATGCTTCACATGAAACTAGTACCAACTTGTTCCTGGAAGCAGGACAAAGTCTTCAGTTCTAAGTTGGATGATGATTTTCTATTGGTGATGTGAGGAAGTGTTTTCGAACAAGCCAGATCATCTTGACATGAAGTCGAAGGAGAGGTCACAAATCGGTAACAAGTGTTTGGAATGCAGCTATGGTTGATCCAAGAGAATCTTAGATCATAAAGGGCGATTCCAAGAGCACGTCCAGTGCTATCGTGTACCTCAACAGCGTTTATTAGCACAGAGCATATAGCCGCTTCTTCCAACTCAGTGTTTTTCCGGTTAGAGCTCAGAACGGTGGCCATGAAATTAGCGGCCTGTTGGATAGGAACAGAGAGAGAGGAATCCCCCATGAGAAGGTTGTGATTGGTGAGAAGGCCACCGAGACGGTGAGGCAATAAGGAAGTGACAATGACGGTGGAATTAAGAAGACGGAGAGCCGTACGGATGTCTGAGGGGAGAATGGGAGATATTTCCGGAGGGGAAATGTCAGGAGAATTGGTGACGGAGCATGCGGCGGAGCAGTAGAGTGAAGTCGAAGAATTCGACGGCGGAGGTGGAGAAAGGAGGGAGAAGCAAGTGCAGCAGTGAGAGTAGAGGAAGGCGTCGTAGAGAGAAAAAGCGAGTGGAGAAAGTGGAGGAGATAAATCTGTGCCAATGTCGATAGTCTCGGCCGCAATAATCTCCATGTCCGGGAAACAGTCAGTTCAACAACCCGAAGCAATTGTGGTCTTAATTGTTTACACTAAAACGACGCCGTTTGGTAAAATTAAATATATAGAACTAACTTATAAGTGTTATAGGAGTTTCCTCATCTGTTTCTGCTCTCACTCGCTAAAGGTTTACAATGAATTCTTCATAGATAGACAAGTTTTCTTCGTTTCTCATTCTCATATCTCTATTGCTTCACTTTCAAAGAATTCTCAATACGTTCAACGAGTTGTTTCGCTTGCAAAGCACCTTCCTGCAAGAACCCAAAAAGCAAATCACTGAAATTTAAAGAAAAAGAGCTCAATCTAGTCAAACACCATTTAGATACTTACGAAACGGTCCCAGAGTTTTCCATCTTTAAATAAGATGAATGTAGGTAAAGCCTCAATCTGGTATTTGTTAGCAAGCATTGGGTACTTCTCAGTATCGATTTTCACAACAGCAATCTTATCTTTCAGAGTTTCACTCACTTCATTAAGTATAGGTACCATAAGCTGGCATGGACCACACCTGTAGAGAAACACCTCTATAACCATATGAGAAAGCAAAACATGAAATTGAGAGAAAGATATTGGTGTCAACAAGAGCATTTTTACAGAACTCACCATGTGGCGTAGAAGTCTACTAATAAAGGTTTGTCCGAGTTCTGCAACATATCATCAAAAGAGTTGAAAGTTTGCTTCTTTGCTCTAACCTGCATCAAACCATATGTCCAGGAATTGAAACAAAAGGAGCCAAAATGAAACGCTATAGAGAAACAAATATACAAGTTCGCAGCATATCTACCAGAAGTGAACGTCACTACATCAGAACAGTCCAGTAACATACATGTCAACATTTTCATCGGAGAGATCAAGTTTTTTGTCATTCAGCGACCTAAATTCTGTAAAGTTTGGATGTATGTAGTGTCAGCTGTTTCCTCAGCTTTAGGAGATGTGTCTACAGAACAATGAACTCCTTGTTCCTATAGGAATCAACCTCATTACTAAACATACTGATTCTTCCTTAGATATACAGAGATTACTTAACACTATGTAGCTATCCAAAATGTGGTAAACAGAACTACCGAACCAAACGGTACTCTACAGAATCAACCCGAACATGAACCGAAGTTAAGCTTACGAGATTTCGATACAAAATTATCCATTCCCTAGCTGAAATAAACTGTTTAAGCCAAACCATTTGGTTGTAAGTTTTTGTCTAGAACCAAATCCATCCAATAAAACTATATTCCATCAATATTCGAAGCAAGTAATCCGTGAAGTGTATACGGAGAACTCACAATGAGTGGGGCATAGCGAGGCGACGACGGCGAGTTAATCCTCTCGTGGCGGATTCCGAACCGGCGAATCTGAGCCGGTAAACGCAACAATGGAAGAGAAGATATCATTAATGAAGGAGCAATAGAAGTAAACGATTCCGAGGAGAAACGAGGAGTGGCATAGGCGGTTTGGATAGAAATCGCCATTGGAGAAGCTGAGAAAATGGTGTAGATAACAATCCAATTTGTAAGGAGCAAGGTCAGAAGACGACGAGACAAAACAAAATCTATATATACTAAGGAAAAATATCTATTCCTTTATGTTTCTCAACTATTTAACTCCCCAAATAAAATATATACTAGGATGGTACCCGCGTTGTAAATAGGGTTATAAATTGTCGTTTAAATTAGACTATAATAATTATTCTTTGTAGATAGTATGAATTTGTTATTGAAAATTTTGTTTATGGATTAATCACTATCTACAATATGTAACAGAATTACAGATTTGTATGTTATAATATGTATGTAGCCTTTAACATATGTTCAACTGCACTTCTTATTGTTCTTCAGCATCTTAATAAGGGAAGTTTTGTTTCCTTCTGTTGTGTATGAACATCATTGTTGTAGTTAAAACAGTATGAAATACCGAAATCGATTCTCTGTAAACTTAAGCTTTAAACACGAAATAGATGGAGATGCACAATGCAAGACACAAACAAATTGATAACTCAGTTCAACTAACTAGTCTACATCTGGGGCTGAATTAAATCTAGCAATTCACTATCAATCAGAGTTACAAAATCGAGCTCTGAAACAATGGAGTTTTGAGGTTACAAGGAAGAAGAAGAAGAAACGAAGAAAATCGTTACAACAAGCATTAAAGAAGACTCGACTATATAGTTGAGTGAAGCAAGGGAGACAACAGCTCTAACGGAAAACGAATTACAGTTAGAACACTTGAATCAAACACTTCCTTGAATCTTCTCTTGAACAGCTCCTAAACCAGAAATTGGAAACAGAACCAAACCGCACTAAACCGGATGATTTGGGTCACCACATTACAATCTCCCCCTTGAACCAAATCATAGACTAACAAGCAGAGAATTGCTTTCTCGTGGATCAAACCTTCAGCAAAAGGAAGTCAAGGACTTCACTGCAGCTTGATCAGCTTTAATAGTTTCAAAGCTGAGTCAAACTTATTTACTGCTAAGCTTTCATCAAGGCCTAATTAATTTAGTAAACACCTTACCTTCTCCATCAGTGTACGATTCATTCTCTCAGCAACCCCATTCTGCTGCGGTGTATACACACACGTTTTGTGTCTTTCAATTCCATGAGTCCTGCAATATTCATCAAACTTTGCATTGCAAAATTCAAGACCATTATCAGATCGTAAACACTTCACCTTCTTATCAACTTGATTCTCAACTAATTGTTTCCATTCACAAAACCTGCTAAATGTCTCATCTTTAGACTTCAGAAAGCAAACCCAGACTTTCCTCGATTTATCATCAATGAGAGAAAGAAAATATTTGTAACCTGATTTTGATGGAGTGTGTTTTGAGAACCCCAAAGATCTGTATGAATGTAGCTAAGAACATCAACTGATTGATGCTTACCAACATTGAAGCTCAACTTCTTAACTTTACCCATAATCCAGTGTTCACAGAAATCTAACTCATTGATTTCTTTCTTGTCGATTAAACCTTTCTGAACAAGAATCTTCAAGCTGTTGACACTCAAATGACCCAAACGACTGTGCCACAATGCAGTTTTCTTATCTTGTTCTTTAACATTGCAAACTTCATTTTCAATTGTATGTCCATCAAGAACATACATACCATTAAACACATTTCCACACAGAGCTGTTTTGTTGTTTTTGAAGTACCTTACTTTCCCATTTCTACCTGAATGATCATACCCAATCTATCCAATGTGCTTGCTAAAATGAGATTCCTTCTGAGCTCAGGAACATATTTCACATTGTTGAGAATCCTGATTGATCCACCTCTCGCTTTGATTTTGATTGAACCAATGCCATAAGACTTGATAACTCTGTTATCACCCAAGAGAATTGTAGTTAAGTCTCCTTCTTGAAAATTACAGAACCAATCTCTTCTTGCAGTCATGTGAGATGTACATCCTGAATCTATAACCCATACATCTTCAACCTTTTGATCATTTACTGTTAAAGCATCTGAAAAAATCAGACTATCTGTAATCACACCTGCTTCACCTTGCTCTTCACTTTCTGCTTTCCTTTTTCTGGCATAGCAATCCTTTTTAGTATGTCCCTCTTTTTTACAGAACCAACAGGTGACTTTTGATCTTGATTTTGATCGACTTTTGCCTATTCCTTGTCTTCCATTTACATTTCCCATTTGTGATCTTGATGGAGATCTACCTCTTTCATTTGTATAAAGATCTGATGAAGACCGTTTGTCTAATGCCCTATGTTCTGATAATTCTCTTTCGAGTGATTTTGCAGAGAACACAACATCTTGCAGAGATAAGCTCTTGTTGCCATATTTCAGAGTATGCTTCAATTGATCATAACCGTAAGGCAAAGAGTTCATCAGAATAATTGCTTGTACCTCTTCTGGTACAAAGATTTCAAGATTTCCCAATTCTGCAAGAATCTTCAAAACATCATCAACATTCTCATCAATCAATTTTGATTCATGCATCTTGAAATAATAGAACTTCAGCTGCAAGTATACTCGATTTGGAAGAGATTTTTCCAAATACAATTTGTTCAAGAGAGACCACATATCAGCAGCTGTTTCACAGTGATTGATCTTGTGTAACACTGTATCACCAACATGAGAGATAATTTGATTTTTACCCTGCTCTGATTGCTCGATCTTCTCTGGATTCGGAACTTCTTTTGTTGAAGATTCACCACCACTTGCTGATTTTATATCAATCGATATTGTCTTTGTTAATGAGAAATCGGTAATCGCATTCTTCAATCCAAGAATACCAAGATGAGCTTGAACTCGAATCTTCCAAAGTGAGAAGTCCGAATTACCATCAAACAGTTCGATCTTCGTCTTTGATTTCAGTTTCGCCATAGCTCTGATACCAATTGTAGTTAAAACAGTATGAAATACCGAAATCGATTCTCTGTAAACTTAAGCTTTAAACACGAAATAGATGGAGATGAACAATGCAAGACACAAACAAATTGATAACCCAATTCAACTAGTCGATATAACTAGTCTACATCTGGGGCTGAATTAAATCTAGCAATTCACTATCAATCAGAGTTACAAAATCGAGCTCTGCAACAATGGAGTTTTGAGGTTACAAGGAAGAAGAAGAAGAAACAAAGAAAATCGTTACAACAAGCATCAAAGAAGACTCGACTATATAGTTGAGTGAAGCAAGGGAGAAAACAACTCTAACGGAAAACGAATTACAGTTAAAACACTTGAATCAAACACTTCCTGGAATCTTCTCTTGAACAACTCCTAAACTAGAAATTGGAAACAGAACCAAACCGCACTAAACCGGATGATTTGGGTCACCACATTACAATTGTTTTAGGGATAAGAGTTATATCTTGATTTGGTGATGAAAAAATGATTTTGGGAAATTAACAAAAGATCGTGATGAAATAGGTTTAAATGGAAATTACTGGCTTTTTCTACAAAATGTGAAAGTTATTTAACATTTTTCTTGTTTTGAAATAATTTTTAAAACATAAAATAAAATTAATAACTCTATAAATTAATTGAACATCATAATGTCATCGTTGTATTGTACTACTTATTAGTGATCATTTTCAAAACCACAAAAGATTAATATGTTAGAATATTTGATACCAATAAGTATATATGCATAGAGTTTGATATAATCACATTACAAACACTTAGCTCTAGTGTATTACAAAATGGTCAATCTCAAACGAATTCTCTGTCATTTCTTGCGTTGCTGATCTTCTTCACCTCTTGTAATGTAACAATCAAGAAACCATATAGCAAACTTTGATTTTTTTCAAGGGTTCAAAAAAGAAACCTTTTAGTTTCAGATTTATATTTGTCTGCCTCAATCTTCTCGGTAGTGGATCCTTCTAAGGCTGTAGATGAAACCATCAAGAACAATAGAGTTAA